>JAREIK010000385.1:10631611-10756611 GCA_029783825.1 Sapria himalayana
TCTTCTTAATTTTTTTATTCTCTTAATTCTTTTTATTATTCTTATTCTTCTTATACTTCTTATCTTTTTTATTTTTTTAATTATTTGTATTCTTCACATCCTTCTTATTTTTCTTATTCTTCTTAATTTAATTATTTTTCTATTTTTTTCTTATTCTTTTTATTCATCTTAATCATCTTCGTCATCTTATTCATCTTATTTTTTTTATCTTTCTTATTCTTCTATTCATCTTATTCTTTTTTTTTTTCTCTTTCTTATTTTTATTCATATTCTTCTTAATATTCTTATAATTTTTATTCTTCTTATTCATCTTATTCTTTTTATTCTTCTTATTCTTTGTATTATTCTTATTCTCCTTATACTTCTTATTCTTCTTATTCATCTTATTCTTTGTATTCATCTTATTTTTTTATTCTTCGTATTCATCATATTCTTCTTATTACTCTTATTCTTCTTATTTTTATTATTTTTCTTATTCTTCTTATATATCTTATACATATTATTCATCATATACTTTTTATTATTTTTATTCTTATTATTATTATTATTATTCTTATTATTCTTATTCTTTTTTATTCTTTTTATTTTTTTATTTTCTTATTTTTTCTTATTCTTTTATTCTTCATATTCTTCTTAATCTTCTTATTCTTTTTTTTTCATCTTTTTTCTTTTTCTTCTTATTCTCCCTATTCTTAATCTTCATGATCTTCTTATTCTTCTTATTAATCTTTGCTTTTTTTCTTCTTATTCTTCTTATTAATCTTTACTTTTTTTTCTTCTTATTCATCTTATTTTTTATTCTTCTTCTTGTTTTTCCTATTTTTAATATTCTTGTTATTCTTCTAATTCTTTTTTTTCTTCTTATTCTACGTATTCTTCTTATTGTTCTTATTCTTCTTATTCTTTTTATTCTATCTATTTTACTTATTTTACTTAATCTTCTTATTGTTTTTATTGTTCTTATTTTTTTTATTCTTTTTATTCTTCTTTTTGTTCTAATCCTTCTTTTTCTTATTATTCTTCTTATTTTATGTATTCTTCTTATTTTTTTATTTTTTATTTTTTATTATTATTTTTATTTTATTATTCTTCCTATATTTTTTATTCTTCTAATACTTCAAATTCTTCTTATATTTTTTATTCTTCTAATTCATTTTTTCTTCTCATTCTACGTATTGTTCTTATTCTACTTATTGTTCTTACTATTTTTATTCTTATTATTTTACTTATTCTTATTATTATTGTAATTCTTTTTATTCTTCTTATTTTTATTATTCTTCTTATTCTTCTTATTCTTCTTTTTCTTCTTATTCTTCTTATTCTTTTTTTCATCTTATTCATCTTATTCTTCTTATTCTTCATTTTCTTATTATTCTTCTTTTTCTTCTTATTCTTCATTTTCTTCTGATTCTGTTTTTTCTTCTTATTTTTCTTATTCTTCTTATTCTTATTTTTATTCTTTTTCTTCTTATTCTTCTTATTCTTATTTGTCTTCTTATTCTTCTTATTTTTTTTATGTTTCTTTTTCTTTTTATTCTTTTTTTATTATTTTTATTATATTTTCTTTTTCTTCTTTTTCTTCTTCTTTTTCTTCTTTTTCTTCTTTTTCTTTCTTTTATTCCTTTTATTCCTTTTCTTTTTTTCTTCTTTTTCTTATTTTTTATAATTTTCTTCTTTTTATTCTTTTTATTCTTTTTATTATTTTTATTCTTTTTTTTCTTCTTTTTCATCTTATTCTTCTTTTTATTCCCTTTATTCTTTTTTTTTTGCTTTCTTTGTTTTTTTTTGTTTTCTTCTTTTTCTTTTTTTTTCTTTTTTTTCTTTTTCTTTTTGTTTCTTTTTCTTCATTATCTTTCTTTTCTTTCTTTTCTTCCTTTTCTTCTTTTTCTTATTTTTCTTCTTTTTCTTCTTTTTCATCTTTTTCATCTTTTTCATCTTTTTCATCTTTTTCATCTTTTTTTTTCTTCTTCTTATTCTTCTTCTTATTTTCCTTATTCTTATTCTTATTCTTATTCTTATTATTATTATTATTATTATTATTATTATTATTATTATTCTTATTCTTCTTATGATTCTTCTTTTTATTCTTTTTATTCTTCTCATTCTTCTCATTCTACTTATTCTTCTTATTATTCTTATTCTTTTATTTCTTATTATTCTTCTTATTCTTTTTATTATTCTTATTCTTCTTAATTATTCTTCTAATTCTTCTTATTCTTCATATTCTTATTATTTTTTGTTTCTTCTTATTCTTCTTATTTTTCTCATTCTTCTTATTTTTCTTATTCTTCTTATTTTTTTTATTCTTCTTATTTTTCTTATTTTTCTGATTCTTCATATTCTTCTTACCCTTCTTATTCGTTTTATTCTACTTTTTTTTTCTTTTTCTTCTTATTCTTCTTATTTTTACTTTTCATATTATTCTTATTCTTCTTATAATTCTTATTATTCTTATTCTTCTTTTTATTATTTTTCTTCTTATTTTTCTTATTTTTCATATTCTTATTATTCTTGTAATTCTTCTAATTCTTCTTTTTCTTCTTTTTCTTCCTATTCTACCTATTCTTCTTATTTTTCTTATTCTTCTTATTCTTTTTTTTCTTCTTATTTTTTTTATTCTACTTATTCTTCTGACTATTCTTAGTCTTCTTTATCTTCTTATTCTTTTTATTGTTCGTATTCTTTTTATTCTTCTTATTCATATTTTTCTTCTTATTCTTCTTATTCTTCTTATTCTTTTTTTTTCTTCTAATTCTTTTTTTTCTTATTATTCTTTATTTTTTACTTATTCTTATTTTTGTTTTTATTTTTCTTATTCTTGTTTTTATTCTTTTTTTTTCTACTTCTTCCTATATTTCTTATTCATCTAATACTTCCAATTCTTCTTATTCTTGTTATTCTTTTAATTATTTTTTTTCTTTTTATTCTACTTATTGTACTTACTGCTCTTATTCTTATTATTCTTATTATTTTTATTATTCTTATTATTCTTATTATTCTTATTATTCTTCTTATTCTTCTAAATCATTTTATTCTTTTAATTCGTTTAATTCTTTTTATTTTTCCTTTTCTTTTTATTTTTCTTATTCTTGTTATTCTTTTTATTCTTCTAATTCTTCTTTTTCTCATTATTCATTTTATATTACTTATTCATCTTATTGTTTTTATTTTTCATATTCTTATTCTTATTCTTTTTTTTATTCTTCCTATATTTTTATTCTTCTAATACTTCCTATTCTTCTTATTCTTGTTATTCTTTTAATTCACTTTTTCTTCTTATTCTACTTATTATTCTTACTACTCTTATTTTTTTTATTCTTCTTATCTTTTTATTCTTATTATTCTTCTTAATTTTCTTATTCTTCTTATTTTCTTAATCTTCTTATTATTCTTATTCTTAATATTCTTCTTATTCTTCTTAATCTTCTTATTTTTCTTATTTTTCTTTTTCTTCTTATTCTTTTTATTCTTCTAATTCTTCTTATTATTCTTATTTTTTTATTCTTAGTATTCTTCATATTCTTCTTATTTTAATTATTTATATTACTCTTCTTATCCTTCTTAATTTAACTATTTTTCATATTCTTCTTATCCTTCTTATTCTCTTTATTCTTCTTTATTCTGTTTATTTTTTTTATTCTTTTTATTCCTCCTTTTATTCTTATATTCTTATTCTTCATATTCTTCTCATCTTTCTTATCAATCTTATTCTTCTTTTTTTTTTTGATTATTCTTATTTTTCATATTTTTCATATTCTTTTTATTCTTGCTATTCTTCTAATTCTTCTTTTTCTTATAATCTTCTTCTTATTTTATTTATTCTTCTTATTGTTTTTATTTTTCATATTCATATTCATATTCTTATTTTTCTTATTATTCCTATATTTCTTATTTTTCTAATACTTTCAAGTCTTCTTATTCTGGTTATTCTTCAAATTCTTTTTTCTTCTTATTTTACTTTTTATTATTTTTCTATGTATTCTACTTATTATTTTTACTATTCTTATTCTCTGTATTCTTCTTATTATTTTTATTCTTTTTATTCTTCTTATTTTTCTTATTCTTCTTATTATTCTTATCATTCTTATTCTTCTTATTCTTCTTATTCATCTTATTCATTTTATTCTTCTTATTCTTGTTATTTTTCTTATTCTTCTTATTCTTTTTATTATTCCTATTCTTCATATTATTCTTATTCTTCTTATTATTTTTTTTCTTCTTATTCAACTTATTCATCTTATTCTTCTTATTTTTTTTGGTATGATTCTACTAATTCTTTTTATTCTTCTTCTTATTATTCTTCTTTTTATTCTTCTTCTTATTCTTCTTAGTCTTCTTATTCTTCTTATTCTTCTTAATTTTTTTATTTTTCTTATTCTTCTTATTCTTCTTACTCTTCTTATTCTTTTTTTTTCTTCTTATTCTTCTTTTCTTCCTTTTATTCTTATTCTTTTTATTCTTTCTCTCCTTCTTATTCTTATTATTCTTCTTATTCTTCCTTTTATTCTTATTCTTCTTATTCTTCCTTTTATTCTTATTCTTCTTATTCTTCCTTTTATTCTTATTCTTCTTATTCTTCTTATCATTCTTCTCCTTCTTATTCTTCCAAATATTTTTATTCTTCTTATTCTTCATATTTTTCTTATTCTTGTTATTCTTCTAATTCTTCATCTTCTTATTATTAATCTTATTTTTCTTACTCTTCCTATATTTTTTTTTCTCTAATGCTACCAATTCTTCTTATTCTTATCATTCTACTTATTGTTCTTATTCTATTTATTCTACTTATTATTTTTATTGTTCTTATTGTTCTTATTCTTCTTTTTCTTTTTATTCCTCTTTCTATTCTTATTCTTCTTATTCTTTTTTATTCTTCTTTTTCTAATTATTCTTACTATTCTTATTATTCTTCTTATTCTTATTATTCTTCTTATTCTTATTATTCTTCTAATTCTTCTAATTCTTCTTATTTTTTTTATTCTTTGTATTCTTCATATTCTTCTTATTTTGTTATTCTTTGTTTTCTTCATATTCTTCTTATTTTTCTTATTCTTATTATTTTATTTATTTTTCTTATTTTTCTAATTCTTTTTATTCTTCTTATTCTTCTTATTCTTCTTATTCTTCTTATTCTTCTTATTCTTCTTATTCTTCTTATTCTTCTTATTCTTCTTATTCTTTTTATGCTTCTTATTCTTCTCATTCTTCTTATTTTTCTTATTCTTTTTATTCTTCTTATTCTTCTTATTCTTCTTATCCTTCTTATCCTTCTTATTCTTCTTATCCTTTTTATCCTTCTTATTCTTCTTATTTTTCTTATTCTTCTTATTCTTCTTATTTTTCTTATTCTTTTTATTCTTCTTATTCTACTTTTTATTCTAATCCTTCTTATTATTCTTATTATTCTTCTATTTTTTATTCTTCATATTCATTTTTTTCTTCATATTCTTATTTTTCTTCTTCTTTTTCTTATTCTTAATAATCTTCTTATTCTTTTTATTCTTATTATTCTTATTCTTCTCCTTCAAATTCTTCTATTTCCTCTATTTCTTCTTTCTTCTTATTCTTCTTATTTTTATTTTTATTGTTATTTTTTTTCTTCTTATTCTTTTTATTCTTTTTATTCTTCTTATTATTCTTATTCTTATCATTCTTCTTATTATTCTTATTCTTCTTATTATTCTTCTTTGTCAAAATCTCATAAATATCTAAGAGTTGCATGAGATGTAATTGGTAAATGTTACTTATCTAAATAACTTAATTTTAACTGTCATGCCAAAGCTGACTTAAAGTTGAGTAAAATATGAATCTTAGCTCACTAGATTAATATGATTATTCTTGAGGGTTGTTAATTTAGTGAATATTTTTCAAATACAAAATACTTATCGAACTTTTCATTCATTGTAGATGGCTAAAAATAACAATAACAATTCAACTATGTCACTGTGATCAGTCCTTACGTACGATAAAATTACTGAGACTAACTTCCTTGACTGGTTTCAAAATTTGAGAATATTTCTCAAACAAGAAAGAAAGCTTTATGATGTAGATAAATTTCTCTATGAAGAACCAGCTGATAATGCTCCTAGAGATGAAAAGAATGCTTATGAGAAGCTTCATAATGACTCTATTAATGTTGCATGCTTGATGCTAGCTACCATGAGTTCTGAACTTCAGAAGGATCTAAAAAATATAGAAGCTTATAATATGATCTTCAATCTTAAGAAAATGTTCCAGCAACAAGAAAGGCAAGAAAGGTATGAGACTACCAAGACATTATATTCTTGCAAGATGACCGAGAGTGCTTCAGTTAGTGCTTATTTTCTAATAATAAATGCTATATTGAGCACCTTGATAGGCTTGTATTTCCATTGAGCCAAGAGTTAACAACTAATTTGATTTCGAATTCACTTCATGATAGTTTTGGCCAATATGTCATGAACTATAACATGAATGAAATAGACAAATCAATCTCTGAGTTGCATACGATGTTTAAAACCACTCAGTAAAATATTAAATCCAAGCCTATCTATATTCTGATTGTTCAAAATAGAAAGGGTTTCAAGAACAAGGGCAAGGGTAAGGAAAATGGAAAGGGCAAAGGAAAGTCAATTGCTCAACCCAAACCTAAACATGAACCCAAGGCTAAATCCCTAAAAGAGGATGTTTGTTTCTTTTATAATGAACCTGGTCATTGGAAGAGAAACTACAAACTATATTTAGAGGATCTAAAGGAAAAGAAGAAGACTAGTGAGACTAGTTCTTCAAGTATTTATGTTATATAGATTAATTTTTCACCTTCTAGTTCTTGGGTATAAGATACTGGATGTTGATTTCACATTTGTACAAATGCGCAAGGACTCAAAAGGAGTAGATAACAAGGGGAGAGTGAAGCTAATCTACGAATAGGCAATCGAGTAAAAGTTACTACTTTGGCTGTAGGATAATATGAACTTACTTTGCCTATTGGGCTTTTGTTAGTTTTGGATAATTGCTATTATGTTCCTATAGTGTGTAGAAATATTATTTCAGTTTATTGTTTGGATAATAATGATTTTTTTATTATTAAGAATAATAATTGCTTCATTTTTCATAACGACATGTTCTATGCAAATGCCTATTTTTAGGATGGTCTATATGTTATGAACCTTTAAAAATTCAATAATTTTCATGTTTATAACATAACTACTAAAAAATATAAATCCAATGATTTAAATTTAACCTATCTTTGGCATTGCCACCTTGGTCATATAAATGAGAAACATATCTCAAAACTCCATCAAGTTGGACTTTTTATTTCATTTGATTTCAAATCATATGATAGATATAAATCTTATCTATTGGAAAAGATGACAAAGGATCCCTTTACTAGATACAATGAAAGGGCCAATGAATTATTAGATCTCATACATATAGATGTAGGTGGACCATTAAGTTCAGATGCTAGAGGAGGTTACAAATATTTCATTACATTTAATGATGACTTCAGTAGATATGACTATTTCTACTTGATGAGATATAAATCTAAATCAATGAAATATTCAAATCTTTTCAAAATGAAGTACAAAATCAACTTGGCAAGACAATCAAGGCACTTCAATTTGATTGAGGTGGTGAATATTTGAGACAAGAATTTGATGGACATCTTAGAACTTATGGAATCACTTCACAATTAACTCTCCCTAGAACACCACAATGGAATGGTGTGTCTGAGAGGAGGAATCCAACTTTATTAGATGTGGTTCGATTTATGATGAGTCCAATAGATCTTCCATTAACCTTTTGGGGTTATGCACTGGAAACAGCTATGTTCACACTAAATAAAGTTCCATCCAAAGTAGTTGAAAAGAGACCATATGAGATGTGGACTGGTAAAAGGCCTAGTTTGTATTTTCTTAAGATTTCGGGTTGTGAGGCTTATGTAAAATGTCAAGTTTCAAATAAGCTGGAGTCCAAATCTGATAAATACCTTTTTGTGGGATATCCTAAAGAGACTTAGGGATGCTACTTTTATAATCTCATAGAGAACAAAGTGTTTGTTACTCAGAATGATGTCTTTCTAGAAAGAGAATATATTTCTAAAGGAACCTTTGGGAGTAAAGTAAAACTCGAAAAGGTTCGAGAACCAAAAGATAACATTGAACTACCTATAGATACTTATAGTTAACAAATTATTATTGACACACCTCATATAGTACAAAATTTACGTAGATCTGATAGGATATATCATGAGCTTGAGAGATATGGATTTCTTGTGATTGATAACCATGATGTATTGTTAGTGGATCAAAGTGAACTCACTACCTATCAAGATTCTATGTTGGATCCAGACTCTGAAAAATGGTTAAAGGTCATAAAGTATGAAATTCAATCCATATATGATAATCAAGTATGCACCTTGATTGACCCACTTGAAGGTACAAAGATAATTGGGTGCAAATAGATTTTTAAAAAGAAAATTGACATGGATGGAAAAATACATACTTACAAAACAAGGCTATTTCCAAAAAGTTTCAAACAAACTCATGGTATAAACTATGATAAAACTTTTTCACCTGTAGCTATGCTTAAGTCTATCAGAATTCTTATTACTATTGCTACATATCATGATTATGAGATTTGAAAAATGGATGGTAAAACTACATTTCTTAATGGAAACTGACTTGAGGATATGTGCATGACACAACCGAAGGGTTTTGTACAACCTAAGAATTCTAGTAAAGTATGCAAGTTTCAAATATCCATTTATGGTTGAAGAAGACCTCTTGGAGTTGAAATTTTCATTTTAATGAATCAGTCAAAGGGTTTGGATTTGTCAAAGATAAAAATGAGCCTTGTGTTTATAAAGAAATTAGTGGGAGCACAATTGTATTTGTGGTCGTATATGTTGATGATGTTTTACTCATTAGGAATGATATCCCTACCTTGTAGAATGTCAAGTCTTATTTAGAGAAGTGTTTTTCAATAAAAGACTTATGCGAAGCAATCTATATCCTAAGGATAAAAATCTATATAGATAGATCTTAAGAGATTGATTGGTTTAAGTCAAAGTACATACATAGAAAAATTACTAAAATGGTTCAGTATGCAAGATTCCAAGAAAGGATACTTTTCTATGTCTCATGGTATTACTCTTAGCAAATCTCAGTGTCATAACACAAAATATGAGAGAGAGTGTATGAGTGAGATTTCTTATGCCCCAGCAATATGATCTATTATATATGCCATATTGTGCATTACACCAGATGTATCTAATGCTTTAAGCATAATGGGTAGATACTAGTTACATCCTGGTTAGAGTCACTAGATAGCTATCAAGAATATTCTTAAGTATCTAAGAAGGTCTAAAGATATGTACTTAGTGTATGGTAGAATGGAAGATTATCATATTGTAAATGATTACATAGATGTAAGCATTCAATCTGATAAAGATGATTTCCAATCATAGTTGATATGTGTATTTTTTAAATGGTACCGTAATTAGCTGGAAAAGTTCAAAGCAAAGCACTATTGTTGATTCTACAACTGAAGCTGAATACATTGTAGCTTCTAATGCATGAAAGGAAGTAGTTTGGATCAAGAAGTTCATTAATAACCTTGAAGTAGTTCCTAGCATTTCAAATCCTATTTATGTTTATCGTGACAATAATGGTGTTATTGCAAAAGCAAAGGAACCAAGATCATATCATTAATTCAAACACATTATTAGGCATTGTCATCTCATTCAAAAAATCATTGAGAGAGGTGATGTTAATATATGCAGAGTTCCAAAAAATGATAATGTTGCTGATCCATTGACTAAGCCTTTACCACAAACACAACATGATCATCATGTTAGGTTCATAGGTATTAGATACATTGATGAATGAGCCTAGCATAAGTGAAAGATTGTTAGTAATAATGCTCTAAGCCTATCGTATGAACATTGTATTTTGACTATTTGTAAGAATTAATTAATATGATGATTTGAATATTTATTATATATAATATTCTTGAATAATATTATTAATTATTCTAAATATCCATAATCAGTTATTGTTATGACAATAATAATGAATTAAAATTAGTATAAAGTTTGTTGATATTCATGGGATGAATATGTATATGTGATACAAATCAAATTTATATCTATTTGATAAGAATAAATATTGGACAGACTCATCTTGAAATTACTATATGGATCAAAGTCATAAGTTAATATTTAATAGTTGTGTCATTACATTTTTTGACCTGAGATCATTATAGTTCTCAACATAAAAAATATTATGTTTTGATATAATCAAACATTATCTTTAATCAGTAGATTATAAAGGTTATACTTGAACATAATAATAAATATGAGCGATTAAGTTAGAATTTGTCCCTCTTATAATAAGAGAGATATCTCTGGGTCCCCTCGACAATTGAGACTGAGAAATGCATGGTTGTGCTCAAATGAATTGATGGAGATCAATGTTATTTGTTTAGTTAGTCTAATTGGATTTCGAGTAATCAGAGATAGAATGATATAAGGTTGACTTTATCCATGCCTTATATTTTATCAAGATATCATGAGACAAGATGATTATGTCATTAGCTATATTAAGGTTATCCGATATAATAAGCTTTTCATTTAACTTGGATAGTCATAATGTCTTGTTAGATGCTACTTATGACTTGTAGGATCAAAATGTGATTTAGGCCTACTATCAATGTTAATTGAACCTATAGGGTCATACATAAGAATGAATAATAATGGTTGTAATTTTTTACTCTCTATAGTAATTTAAAATGATGAGATTATTTTAAATTATATATAACAATTAGTTGTTATTTAAATTCGAATTTAATTTTTAAAAAGTTTAAATTCATGATTTAAACAAATAATTAATCTGTTATATTTTCTTATTGGATAAAAAAATAATCTGTAAATGGTTTTTTAAAAGAATTTTAAATATATAATAATATATAAATTCCTTTCCTTATCTGATAAGGATTTGAATTTAAATTGTTGTTATTTAAATGAGTTTTAAATATATAATTATATAACATTCATTTTGATTTAAACCCTAGTAGACTTATATATATATATATATATATATATATATATATATATATATATATATATATAAGACATATATATTTGTGGTCATCATCTTTTCTTAGAGAATAACCAAAGTAGAGAGAAGGAAAAGAAAAACCCTAATTTCATTTGAGAAGATGAATCTGAACTAGCATTAAATAAGATCATTTATTATTTATTTGTGTGTGAATACTTGTAGAGGGTGATCGCTTTTCAGAAAGGCAGTACCTTTGAAGATCTAAATAAACCAAGATGTTGACTTTAAAAGCTTGACAAATCAATCTACAAGAGGTAAGTTTCTTTTACCCTTCCTTCAGGTTTTATGAAATGCTTGTGGTCCCTGGAAGGTTACTAAATAAAAATTATAAATTCCACTGTATTTATATTCCAATCAGATTGGATATTCTGCCCGTAACCCAATAGCATGGGCTATTGAAGTTATTGACCAAATTAAAAATCCAATAAATATCATGCTAATATTGTTAAGCAAAATATTGATTAAGAGGCAACCCAAAGATTTTGTTTTTGCATAGTTTGATAAATAAACTTATTATATCCACTGATTCATACACAAAATAACAAATCCCTAGATATTAGATTATATTTCCAAAATAAAATAATCCACCATGACCCCTAAACCAAATCATTGTATTGTTTTAATGTTGTTTGTATTTCTTCTTGGTTTTGATACTAATGTTGAGTTCAAAAGATGAAGGAAGATTCATTGCTTGAGATTGAGAAATATTTTTAGTGTGTGACTTACACTCCACATATTGACATTTTGGGTCATTTTGCATGTACTTACTATTGTGATTATAAATATTTGAGTATCTATTGGAAAAAATTTACTAAATATCTATTTTGAAGGAATTTGATGAATTTTTGTAAAATCAGAATTATGTTGAATGAAATTGAAAGACATGGTGGAATGATATCTAGAAAGTATAAAAATCAATGGAGAGTCATGACATTTCTCATGTCATGACTTGTTTACACCATTTATAACCTTATTGAGTAGTGTGACATCCCTTTTTGGCAATAATTCTATAAAACTAGTCATAAAAATCTCTGTATGTGTTTAATCCCTGAAAACTATATTAGATATCTGTTCATTTTCGGCAATGGTTTCAAAAATTCTTTGCAAGTATATGGGCTATATAAATAATAAAATAGATATAATTCTATATATCGATCACATAAGGATTGAGTTGATAGTTTGATCAATCAATAGTGAATCAATTACTACTCAAGTTGATCTTTAAACTTGATTTTTTAAAAAGATTTTTAGTTAATAGGGTTGGTTCAATTTTTTGTGTATGATGATAATTCTCTAATATTAAATTAATGTTGTGTCTAATTGTTGAATAAAGTGTAGATTAGTATGAAAATTTTTCTAGTGTCTTCTTGGTATATGAGTCGAGGTGGCTATTAACTCTAGACTATCACTACCAAAGATGATCCCCTCATAGTTATCACCTTGATACTTCACTGCTAAAATAACATGTCATTCTATTTGTGAGTCATTCACATGTCTATTCTTTCTAGACAAATTATCAACTACCATTGCTGATTATTTTGAATATGCATTTTGATTTTCTAACCTTTAATATAAATGTGAGATAATGTGGTAATAAATATGTTTGCACGTTTAGTTTTGTAAACACCATAATCAAGATAATTAATATATCTCTTTTTATGATTCTTACCTATGAAAATCATACAACAGAATTTGACTCAAAAGACTATCACCACCATATGTTTTGCTAACTCTTTCATGTACCTCGTGGGTTATCTATCACTATTTGTCATGATAGACACATGACTCGCACATTATGGTAAAACTTATAGATTATATATTCTACTTACCTCTCGCATTACTTGAGTTAGTTCTTCTAGAATATAAACAATAGATTGGTCATAATTCTATTTATACTTTCAACTTCATGAGTGTCATACTTATAATGATATAACTTTCCTCAACCTTTGGTTTTCATACATGGATTTATTTCACATATAAGGGTTGTCCCCATCTTCTTCCCATAACGCATGACTGTATTCCATGATACATAACTGTATCATGGAATATTATATATTCCATGATATACAACCAACACATACAAACCTATGATATAAAAAAATCCTAAATCTTGGTTCTATAATATATCCATATCCATCAACATTTGACAATGCCCATTAACACAAATATTATATATTCAATAATAGCATATCATCATATCACAAGTATATAACACAAGCATAAATATCATTTTAGCCTAACATTGAGTTAGATTTCATGCAAAAATATTTTGTGTGACATCTCATGCATATCAAGTATTCCCAATGCAAGCCCAAATATAATTCTAAGTTTCAAAACTTAAAACCCAATCAAATGTTGATATGCTCACCTTGAATTTTATATTAAGTGGGGGATTAGCATTATATTACTTAGGGTTTATTAGTAGCCATTGGCTCGAAATCAAATTCCTCTCTTGTTTTTTTTTTGTATTTTTCTTTAAGTATTGCTTAAATACTTTAGGTTATCTATGTGATACATGTTGAAAGTCATGGTGTTGACTTGAAGGTGTGACTTTCATGTCTCTTTAGATCTTCTTTGGAGTAAAATAGTCATGGCGATAATGATTATCATGACTAAGGTAACTCTTCTCTAGAACAAAATGTCATGACACTCAGAATGATCTCAACTAAGACAATTACTCACTATGACCTAACATCACATAACTAAGAGTGGTTGTAGCTTTGGTGAATTTTTTATGGAGCACAAGTTTATTATGCTAAAAATGGCCACGACAAGAGTAAATGCTTTCTAGAATAAAATGTCATTGTGAATAAATCATTCAATGACTCAAAATTTAGTATTTTTTCTATGTAACAAATAAGTTATGGTGCTAGAATTTGTAATGATTAATTGTATCAGTAAGATACTTGGTTACTATGACATGACATAAAAATATTATGGCCATTAAATTATTTTAGAGATAGTGTGGCCATGACTCCATGATAATATTGCAACCTCAAAGACTATGTTGCATACTAGATAAATTATGTCAACATAGTAGCAGAGTCATGACATGAAATATTATCATGATTGATTTTATAAAGTTATGACCATGAAAGGATGTTGTAATCACCTGATAAAATGGTGAAAGATAAAATTAAGTCATGACATGGGAAATGTTATGATTTCTCATCGCTTCTCTCTCCCATCAAAGCCTTTGCAACACCAATTCTAATAATTTTTACCAAAATAGATACAATTTTATTAATATTGATCAAGTTTTTCTCAAAATATATAATTAGTGAAATCTCTTTAATATAAGTACAAATACATGCAAATACAATAAGAATTACACTCCAAACCATCAAAAAAGTCAATCCATGATGTGATGAACAATATACCATGACTCTACTACTAAGTTAACATAATATTTCTACTTTAAAATAATATCTTGAGGGCCACAATATTTTCTTTGAGTCACAACCATACTATCTCTACAACACCATAATGGTCATGACCTTAATTTCATATCATGGTAGGCAAGTACACCACTAATACAAAAAGTCATGGAAATTTCCAATGCCATAGATTGTTTGATACAAAGCCATAACATCAAGTATTTTGAGTCGAAACAATATTTTTTTATGATAGATTTTTTGGCATTGCGAATTTATCCTTCAATGAGAAACAATCAAAGCCACAACCATTCTCAATGCCTTGACTTTGTGTTCTAGAGAGTAAGTATATCAGTCTTGATTATTTTGAACACCATGACAATTTATTATAGAGAGAAATGATCAATGTTTTGACCATTCTTAGTTTCTTGACTTTGTATTCTAGAGAAAATTTGTTAGTCATGATATGTATCATAACATCATACTTTAGAGAGATGTTAATTGAATCATGACATTCATTACCACTATGACTTTTGTACTCTAGAGAAAATTTAATGAAACAATAAATTCACAAATTCAAGCTAGTGACTTGGGTTCCAATTTAAATAATCATGTAGATCCAGTACTTAGATAAATTCAAAAAAAAGAGAAAAGTGAGGAGAGGGAAATTAGATTCTGAGACAAGAGTATGAAAAAATTTAGGCAACATGATATTAACTCTCAATTAGGTGCATATACAAGGTGATTGCGAGTAATATTTATTTGTGATAAAGTTCTGTGACTTAGATCCTCACTTGGACTTTTATTGAGAACCTTTAATTCCACGAGATATCTCTCAAAATATCTCAAGTGAATTCTTCTCAAATATCAAATTAAATTAAGATCTATGATTGGTTTTATGCACATGTATAAAAGTAATTTGTTTTTATAAAGTTTATATCTTTGGTAATATTATAGTTTGGATATTAATAAATATAGATATTATTTATAACTAAAATTTTAGATTTTTATTATATCATAGCTTTATGCATATTGGTTATGATAGATAGTGATATGTAAGATATAAGATATACTCATGCAGTATGGTAATAAGGATATGATAACCCTTTAAATTTTAACACATGAGATAAACCTATGTGTGAAAATGTGAAATTGATGTATGTTTAATTATTATAAGTATGATGCTTATGAACTCAAAATCATGAATGTATTTATAACCAATCCATTATATATATTCTAGAAAAACTTATATTTGAGTAATATTAAGGTTAAATAGAATGTCTAACATAATGGTTTTACCATTGTGTGAGTAATTCGTCGAATATGACAAACATTATAGATATGTCATAGGACACATGCAAGTGGATGAGACTCATATGGCAGTGACAATCATGTATGTCATTTTCTTTTGTATGACTTTCATAGGTGAGATTCATTAGAAGATGTATGCTAATATGAGTGTGAAGCTTATGAAGCTGAAAGTACAATGCATTTAGTATCACATTATTTCATGTCCTTAAGGCATTATAGGTTAGATAATAGAAATATACACTTGAAGTAGTCATCAAGAAAAGTTGATATATTTCCTAAAAGGAGTAGACATGCAAATAACTCTTGAATGAAATGATGTGTGGTTTTGATGGTGAAATACAGAGAATATAACTATGAAAAAAGTATCATTGGTTGTGATAGTCTAAGGATGAAAATCACCTTGTATGTCATGAGGGCATAAGGATATCATTACACTTATATACCATTCATCTGATAGGAAAACATAATATTAGCCAAATACTTAGGAAAATATCATAGGAGTGAGCCAACCCTTGAGTGAAAGTATTTTTTCAAAATTCCAAGTTTATCTTCTCAACTTGAACATTAATTAGTTTACTATTAGTTAATCATACTAATATACTCACAAAACCTAGAATGTAAGTATGATATGAGATTAATATCTAGAATTAAGTTCACTTTACAACTTATATGATTAATATACTTACAAAACTCTATTGGATGAGATACAATTATCCAACGAACTTTCGAGATTATGTAAAAAATGATACATTATGACATCATAACAAAATCACTATACTCTTCTACCTCATATGCCATTGTTGTAGCTTTGGACTTGGATCAAATCAACATAGGTGGATCAATCCTTCTTCATTTATCTCACGTGGTTAGTGGTAAATTGGTCGAGGATTCACATGATACACTTCAGAATCTAGATTTTCAAACCATTTTTATGAGACTTTTTTTTATATTTTTTAGACAAATATGGAATATGCAAAAATCTTGAATTTGACTTCAATTTTAACCTTTGTAGGTAAATCATGTTTGAATGCACTTTTCTAGTATTGTGTTTTAAATAAATTTATACTAAGGATAGAAAATGATGTAGAAAATGATGGAATTGGATCTCTTGTTTTTCTTTGGATGTACCAATTGTTGTGATCTTTTAGCTATAGTGTACTCATGCACTAGCCTTGATAAAGAAAAGCTTTAACAAGGGATGAATTGTTAGTATACTTTGGGAAGGGATAATTTGTTCTTACCTTGTTTAATAATAGATGAAAATGGTGTGGCTCAAATGCTAAAATTGATTACCATTTATGGCTTCCAACAAGTTGAATTGTATTTTGAGCAAGTATGAATGATTCCCCAAAAGCATTGATTGAATGCATATAACATAGATGTACCATGTATTAGAAATAGTAATTTTGATGAGATACTTATATGTGTATGTGTAGTAGTGTCCCAGTTGATTGTAATGAAGAATGCAAAGATATTGTTGCGAAAGAATATGAAGATGAGGAAAAATATGTTGATTGTGATATTTATCTTAAAAAAATTTTTAGTGATGCTTCATTTAAAAATATTCAAGAATTCATGGCAAATGATAAGAAAATATGCATCGAATAATTTTCTAGGATGTTATATAACAAAAAAAAGTGTTTGTGGGCATTGTCGCTTTATTATAATACCTATTTTGTATGGTTAGGTGTGTCCAAAAACTATTTGGGCGAGGGTCTTTTATCTGTCATCATTCTACAAATATATGGGTTGTATATCTAATAAAGTGGACCTTTAGTCTATATATCAATTCCAAAGAGATAAAATTTAAAATTAGACCAGATAATGATATTTAACAACTTTTCTAGTAGGCATGATAAATAGGATTCATGGCAAAAATCCTAGATTCCAAGGACGATTGATAATTTTTAATGTGATGGAATTTTAATTAGCTTTGTTAAAAAATGTGTCAAATGATGAAGATAAGGCGGCTTACCTATCTCCATCCTCCACTCAAATCATGTACAAACCTACTAATAGCCAAAACTCTAGTCTTAGTTCGATTTAACTACCAAACTATCTATAATCAAATATGTTCCCACTAAAATATCATATTAAAGCATTAAAATAAGTGTTCATCACACATAATTATATCAAACCAAACTCTAGATTTTGTTTTTTAGCTTTAAATTTGGAAAAATAATTTATGAGATAAGTATAAGTTTATCTCATATAAAATTGGGTGCACAATTTATGTTTAGTAAACATTAATATATTAAATCCAAATCTCTCAAAACTTGCGTGATTTCACTTAGATTTTCTCCTATGACTAGGTCAGGTATACATGCCCACCTCATATAATTTATGCATGTGCCTTATTTTACCCTTGTTGCTCATGGATTACCTTGAAATAAAGTCATAGAGCCCGTTGAGTCATCTTCCTCATGCCTCTTATATACTTTCTTAGTTTCTAAGGGTTTTCCTTATATACCTAAGCATCTACTTGATGGCCTTGATACTGTGAAAAGTTATGAAAATTGATTTAGCCTCTATAACACAAAATCATAGTGGTGATGTGAGGCTACGACTTGTGCATTTAGTCCATATAGAACAATGTCACTATATTGAGTTTGGTCATGACTTATGATTTTCTCTTTCATAACACAAAGTTATGGTATTGAAAAATAAACATGGTTTCGGTTTCTCACTTGACCTAAAAGTCATGGTGATTATTTTGGCTATGACTCAAGTTTGACTATATAATATTTTATAGCTAAAAGTCATGATATTGAATCAACTTCATGATTTTGACTTGAGTATTTTATGATTTAATAAAAAAACATCATGGCATCTCAAAGTTATAATGACTTTTAACACTAGTGGGGCGCTTGGTAGTTGCAATATATAATTAATGTCGCAGTTATGAAGTTGTTTCCAACTAGGTCGACTATGACTTTATGAAATATTCATAGCCAAAAGAATGTATTACATATTAAAAAAACAAGGTAATATAAACAATACATATATAGATTATCATGACTATGTGTGTAAAATTTCAGCCAAGAATAGATGCTAAAACTAATCTATAAGTACCTAAATGTGTAATCAAGTTATAGCATGTTAAATATTATGAGTTGTATGACTTTTTGCCCTCCTTCTAGTTTACAACTGCACCAAGTAATATACTTCATACTAAAAACTTATGATTTCATAACTTTTCATCAAAATCATCAAAATCTTAATTTTATGAAATTGTTATAAATAAAAATTTCTTTCAGGAAAACACAATGGAAAAATCAGACTAAATGACAAGTATTATTCCATATTTTATATATCAAATAACCTCTAATATTAGAATTATTGTTAATCCTTGAGCAATCTATCCTCCAACTTACAAAAATAATATAATAATATATAGACTTTCTTCTTTCTAAATAATTATTTGCTATGACTGAGTTAAAGTGTCATATTGTATCAATATGGCGAGGCAACTTTTTTTGTGGTTAGTTGAAGAATCATAGTGAGATTTGAGCTTCATGATTAACTTTCAGGATTAATAAATGGAACAATATATTTTGTATGACTACCTACATATACTTATTATATCACACAATTTAAAAAAACAAATTTCTTGGGTTACCTCCCAAGCAACTTGATCATCAAAAAGTGCATACCTCCATTTGTGATCTCGGTTGTTAAAGCTAGCTTTTAGTATTTTTATTTACTTCCTCTTTTCTTTTTGGTTCTTTTGAAATTGGGTGATCAATGTGGCTTGCTTCTCGTGAACTTCCTTTATTAAGTTTTTGCTCCATGGATGCTATGACTTTTTTAGTCTAGCAGCACTGTGCTGGGCTGCTAATTGAGTATTTATTTTTTGTAAGAGAATTTCCATGGTACTGTGGAGTCATAATTGTCACCTTTAGCTTATGGAATTCCAAAGTCATCATACTATTGGAAAGTGTGACTTTCATCAAAACTTCACCATTTTCTCCACTTCCATAGAAATATCTAGATTTTTTGTCTCTTCAATGTAGTGCTTAACCTTTTTCCTATTCACTTTGAATTTCTTTTCACTTTCTGATTATACTGTAACAGCTCCATAAAAAGTAACCACCATAATTATGAAAGGTCCATACTACTGAGACTTTGACTTCTCTAAGAATATCTTATGATTAGAATTTAAAACTAAGACTTTCATCCCAACTTTGAACTCCCTCATTTGCAGATTCTTGTCATGTCATCTTTTAGTTTTATCTTTATAAATGAGTGAGTCATTGTAAGCCTCATTCCTCAGCTCTTCCAATTCACTCATCTGCATCAAGTTTCTTTGCTTTGCTTCTTTAGTATTATAGTTTAATTGATTAATATCCTACCATGCTTTATGTTCTAGTTTAATCAATAAGTGACAAGCTTTTCAAAAAACTAATTGATAAGGTAACTTACCTAATGAAGTTGAGATAAATATTTTTTGGATGGATTGACCATATTTTCTAGGATATTTTTCAACTTTCTATTTGATCTCTCTACTTTTTCATTCATTGTGGACTATCAAATATGCCATAAATGACACATGTCTTCGACTATTTAACAATCTCTTTTTTCACTTCTTTCACAATTGGGTTCAACCTCATTTGGTACTCAATTGATGGCTTCACATCCTCCTCCAATATAATCTTATTCATGCATACAAATGGACTGATTTCTTTGATATTATCTAATAACAAGTAATAGTATCAACACATTTCCTAATAAGCTTCACCGAAATATCACCCATATCATCCATCAATGTTGCTATAATTATAATTGGCTTCATCTTGTTTTCTTTTAAAAATGCATGCCGAAGATGATTTTTCAATACTATAGTATCATTCCATCAGGAGTTGTCTAATATTCTTGGTTCTTTTCTTCTGGCACCAAGGCTTGTGCAAAAGCGATAACATTGGCACACCCAAAGTTTCATAAGAAGGTATCAATGTTGCACTGGCCAAGACTTCTTTCTCTAGGGTTCTTTATCTCATACAAATTTAGGTGCCCAATTTTAGACCTAAAAAAAATCTAGATTTCAAAACTTAAATTCCTCAAAACTTGCTCGATTTCACTTGGATTTACTCCTAAGAATGAGGTTAGAATGCTTGCATGCTTCCTAGGGTTTATGTATCTACCGTATATCACATTTTTCTCTTGTTATCACCTAAAAAAAGTTGTTGAGCTTTTTGAGTCATCTTTCTCATGCTTGTCATATATTTTTTCTTGGTTTCATAGGGGTTTCCCTATGTGCCCAAGCATCTAAAGCAAGAATTTTTTTAGTTGTAAGTCATACCACTAAATAAAAGTTATGGCTTTGGTCTTTCAATTCTATAACTCAAATTCATGAAACTAGGTACAAACCATTGGCCTGGTCTATTTCTTATGATTGATGGTCTTCATACTTGGAAAAATCAATCTAGCTCATATAGTCTTTATAATACAAAGTCGTTACACTAATATATGGCTACAACTTGTGTATTTACTATTGGTAATATGATATCATAGTGCTGAGTTTGATTGTGACTTGTATATTTCTCTTCTATAACCCAAAATTACAACGTTGAAGAATTATCATAGCTTTGATTTCGATCTTGAGCCAAAAGTTATAGTATTTGATTTGGATGAGGCTCAAATTTGGTTGTCTATAATATTTTGTAGCTAAATGTTATGATACTTGATTATCATGGATGCTTTGGTTTAGAGGTGTCAAACGGGTCATGCTATGCCATCCACGGCATGGTTAAAATTTTTTGTTGTGCCAAGCACAACATGGTACTTGGTCCATCGGCCTAGCATGACATTATGAGTATGACCATGCCGACCTTGCAATGCATAAAAAATGGTCATATGGTCAACCAATTACAATCGACCACGTGGCTACTTTTTTTAAAAATGATGGACTGCATCATGACAGGCTGGTCAAATTTTAAATAAAATAAAATGGCCTAGGTGACAGCTCGATGGTGATCCCATCGGGCGGTCACCCAGGCTAGTTTACCATGCCATTGGGCCAGGCACACGGGTCGTGCCTGGCCCTACACGAGATACGGTCTATGCTAGCCCAGCATGACATGAACCATGCCAAGGGGAGCCTGGCTCAGCTTGAGGCATGGTTCTAGATTGTGTCATTCCTGGACTGCCCTACCTGTCTGACACATCTACTTTGGTTTGAGTATTTTATGATTTAGTAAAGTAGTTGTAGTATCTAGAAGCTATCGTGACTTTTAGCACCAGTAGAGTACTTGGTTGTAGCAACGTAAAATAAATATCATAGCTATGAAGTTGTTTTGAACTTATTCGGTTGTGATTCCAAGAAATCTTCATAGTCAAAAAATTATATTGCACAATAAAAGAAAAATATCAACATGGTAGTAGAATTGTGATATATGAAGATTGTCATGACTATGTGTGTAGAGTTTTAGCTAATAATAAATACCAAAACTAATCTATAAGTACCCAAATATATAATCAAGTCATAGCATGTCATATTCCATGACTTACGTGACTTTTTGTTTTCCTTCTAGTCACCAACTCTACTAAAATGCATTTTCACTCTAAAAGCTCTCAATTTCATAACTATTCATAAAAATCCTCAGAATCTTAGATTTTGTGAAATTGTTACAAATAAAGTGCTCTTTCAAGCATAAACAAAATAAAAAATATACACCAAATAATAAGTATTATTTAAAATTTTACATACCAAATAGTGAGCCATATACATGTAACCTTTCCTATCCAATATCACTTACCACCATCACCTCAGTTAGAAAATGTTGATGACTTAGATATATAGTGTCTAGTGATTGGACTCCGTGGCTAAAAAAATAGATTAACTAGATGTAGAGTTTCAAGTTGGTCAAGTCTTTAAATCCAAATCTGATTTGCAAGAAGTTATGTTGTTTTATATTTATACACATAAGAAATATAAGGTTGTGGAGTCTACTAATAAATTATTAGTCTTACGATGTAAAAAGGTTGATGAATGTGAATGTCCATGGAAACTCCATGCCATGCTTGTGAAAGGTACCTACTTATACTCAACTAATATGTATATTGGTCCACATACAAGTGTCAACCTTTACTTAACCCATTATCATTATTAATTGGATTTTAAGTTGGTTTCTACTCATATTAAAGCAATGATTAAGGTACATTCATATTGTCAATTTTCATTACTTAGGCAAGCATTATTGATAAACTTGGTAATGAAATTTCATATTAGAAGGTACTAGCTAGAAATCATAAAACACAAGCTCATTATTTGATGGTTTTTGAAGTTCATATGAACAACTCCCATAATTTTATTTCCTTAGAGTAGTCAAAGCCTTGATGTGTTATAATATGGAAAACTTAAAGAAACACATGTGTATACTACTATAAGGTATTTCAACATGTGTTTTGGAAATTCTATGCATCTATTGAATTGTTCAATCATTGTCATCCCATATTAATTATCAATGGAACACATATGTATGAAAAGTACAAAGTAAACTTAATGATTTCTCTGTGTTATGATGGAAATAATCAATTATTTTTGTTAGCTTTTCAACAATAGAATCAGAGAATATTAATAGTTAGAGATGGTTCTTTGCATGCATTAGAAACAAAGTAACTCAAAGGATGAGACTTAGCTATCTCATACAAATATCCAAGTATTATGATAGTAATGATTTTTTTAACACAGAATTTTATTATAACCAGCATACACAACTTACAAGAGACTAAAAGCTGGCCGATATAGGCCTACCCACCATTCTCTGCACCTTTTGGTTCTACACTTAGAATACACCTAAAACCACAAAAAGAAATCTGCCACTAGAAGGGAATGACTATTTTAAGAATTCAAAAGTATAAAAAATTCTAAACTTTAAGTGCCACTTTTCTAATGCTCTCATCTTACCTCTATTATCTTCCCAGAGCTCCGACAGCCCCATTCCTCATCCAATTCAGCCTGCATAGCAAAAAGAAACAAATACCAAAAACTTAAAAGTAAAATATACTGATGTATTTGGGTTCTTGATTCAACTACCCTGCTCTTGCATCATAAAGGTAATCTTGTAGACCTAAATAAGGTATTCAAGTAGACTGCCAGATCAACAACTTGAGCGGTAACAGGATCATCTATCTCACCATCTAATTGTCATTTTGTGCCACAGTAGTAAATTCTCAACTAATACATTAATTCTAAAAATGATTCTATTTGCCATAAATGTTTGTCCCTAAATCTGACATCATTTCCCTCTTTCCAAATCTTTCATATTATAAGCAGTGAGACGTATCTTCGAGTCTATGGTAAGTCAAATGAGATTTTGATGTTCAACGAATCATCCAATTTGAATGATTGTTTAATTGTGATATTTAGAGTATTTAGGTTCGAGAAGTATTATGAAATTAATGATTGATGTTCATCTTGGTTGGTAAAAGCCATATGAGCATCATAGGCTTTTCCTGCACCTTTTTGCAAGTAATTTCATGAGTCATTTAAATAAATTGAGTTTTGAAGAATCTAGTGTGCAAAGTTGTTGTAGCTACCAAAGTTTAAAAATCCAATAAGTATATTGAAATAATTAATAGAATTTATGTGGAAGCTCAAAAATGGTTGGAGGCAATCCCTCTTGAGAGGTGGGCTCTATCCCATGTTGGCGAGCGAAGATATGGTATGATTACTACAAACATATCATAGTAATTAATAGTGCACTTAAGAAACCTTATAGGTTACTAGATATTACATTAGTGCAATTGATATTTTTCCAACTTAACAGTTACTTTGTTGCAAGGAAGGGACAATATAGTAACATGTTGGCATCAAATAAGAGATATACTTCCTATGTATATAATATGATTATTTCCAATTTAGTTAAGACTAGTTGTAATGAAGTTGTTATCTATGACAACAAGTAGGTAAAGTCAATGCATGGTAAAATACAATGGCTCAACTTACACAAGAACAAATGCACATGTTGGAAGACACTCATATATTGATTTCCAAATAGACATAATCTTGCGGCATGTCATTGTCTCTTGCTTGATTGGAACATATTTATTCAAGGATATGACAGTTTGTGCCACAGTAGTAAATTCTCAACTAATACATTAATTCTAAAAATGATTCTATTTGCCATAAATGTGTGTCCCTAAATCTGACATCATTTCCCTCTTTCCAAATCTCCCATATTATCAGCAATGAGACATATCTTCGAGTCCATGGTAAGTCGGATGAGATTTTGATGTTCAACGAATCATCCAATTTGAATGATTGTTTAATTGTGATATTTAGAGTATTTAGGTTTGAGAAGTATTATGAAATTAATGATTGATGTTCATCTTGGTTGGTAAAAGCCATATGAGAATCATAGGCTTTTCCTGCACCTTTTTGCAAGTAATTTCATGAATCATTTAAATAAATTGAGTGTTGAAGAATCTAGTGTGCAAAGTTGTTGTAGCTACCAAAGTTTAAAAATCCAATAAGTATATTGAAACAATTAATAGAATTTATGTGGAAGCTCAAAAATGGTTGGAGGCAATCCCTCTTGAGAGGTGGGCTCTATCCCATGTTGGTGAGCGAAGATATGGTATGATTACTACAAACATATCATAGTAATTAATAGTGCACTTAAGAAACCTCATAGGTTACTAGATATTACATTAGTGCAATTGATATTTTTCCAACTTTACAGTTACTTTGTTGCAAGGAAGGGACAAGATAGTAACATGTTGGCATCAAATAAGAGATATACTTCCTATGTAGATAATATGATTATTTCCAATGTAGTTAAGACTAGTTGTAATGAAGTTGTTATCTATGACAACAAGTAGGTAGAGTCAATGCATGGTAAAATACAATGGCTCAACTTACACAAGAACAAATGCACATGTTGGAAGACACTCATATATTGATTTCCAAATAGACATAATCATGCGGCATGTCATTGTCTCTTGCTTGATTGGAACATATTTATTCAAGGATATGATAGTACACAATCATACTATGCCACGTGAAAACATTGTTTCCTTCATATTCAATGGAGAGGAGTGGCCTCTATATGATAGTCCAGCCTTTGTTTCCTTGAAGTCAATGAAATGCATCTAAATTAGACACCCAACATCAATCCATTTGCATAATGATATGGACGTGGGAGAGGGTAAGAAGCTTGTGGTATATGGGTTGTGCAAACAACCAGGTCACAATTGATGTTCTAGTAAAAATAGGTTGGACATTTTTTTAATCATTTTTATATATTGGATTATGGGAGATCCATGCAGACCATCTTGTCTATAAGGTACCAAAGGTAGGTGTTATGCAATATCATGAACCATATATAAACTAGGATAACATGATGTTGGATTACCTCACCACTCCATAGAGCTTAAATGAGGTACCATAACACATTAATTCCTTCTAGGTTATTGGTATGATACTTTTGAATTTCTTTCACATATTTTACAAATTGATAATAATAATAATAATAATTTGTTGATTTTTTTTTTCAGATCACTATGATGGCATATATAGCACATCAATGTGATGGAGAAATTCTAGGGTTGATCTATGACCTTCATGGTCTCACAACATGGGTTGTATGCCATATAACACATTTATTCAGTCATCGACCATACCATAAACATTGAATCATATGTGGCCATAAGAAGTCATATGGCATCACCGACATTCAAGATACCACCCATACGAGTTCAAAGAAGAGCCGTAAGCAAAGGCCATTGCCAAGATTATAAAACATATTGATATGTATATAAACTTATATCATTATATCTATGTTTGTTGTGATTGTATTGAGTGAGCTGATCTCATTTGAACTTCTTCAAATTGATTTTGAATCTGCATCAAGAATTGGAACAACATTCAAGAATGAAGCCTGCCTCAATCATATGCATAAAGTAAGCCTAAAACACGATTGTCTGAAAGTAAATGAATGCCCTTCAAATTCTTTCATTATGAACTAAAATTTTTTTGTTCATTTTGTCATTCCAAAAAAAAAAAGTGGATGCTATACTAGATCCTCTATTACAAATTTCATTTCAACCCCCTTGTCTCTTTTTCCAGTACAACCACATATACACACATGCATGCACACGCACGCACACAAAAACTCAAATATGTATAACACACATTTTCTAATATTTGTTCTATTTGTTTGCAAAACCAATGGTATGACAAATTATTTGTGGCACATATGGTTTGAAGGGTTGCACATATGCCACTCTTTCTATAGTTCTTCATAAATATAGAAAGAGTGGCATGATGTTGGCAACATTGATTTAATGTTTTATCATATATTGATTTAAATATGAGTTGAGTATCCTCGTATCATCATAAGCTTTCATATGATGTGTTGTCTAGCTTAGTTTTCTTTCCAACATGTTATTGATTGTCCTTCAAATTTTTTGGAATGCTTTACTCTATGTTAGCCACCACATATCACATGATTGTAAGAATTGAACATTAATGAAAAGATATTTACCGATTTACCTACCAAAAAAAATTGTATGTTTTGGTAGAATTAAATGCACCAACTCTTTCAAGTAATTTTAGAAATAAAGAAATAAATATAACATGTTGCATATAAAGACATATGTGTGTATATCTATATATGATGTAGGTTATGAATCTCACAATGCCCATCTTTCATTATAATAATGTAGCATGTTAGATTATAACTTACTATTATTAGTGGTAGTTATTTTACATTTTAATTTATGGTAGCTTTAGTAATTTTTTTAAGTTAAAGCTTCTATCAATGATAATCATTTTAACATAAAAATAAAATTATAAAGCCATAGTCAATGTAGAGGTGCCAATTAGGTCGAGTCACTCCGACTCAACATGAGACAACAATATTCAACTATGCCTAGCAAGGAACAACCCAATTCAAAGTGGTGCCTAGATGTGCTATGGGCTGGCCCATAGTAAGGCTCAAGCTGTGTTGAGCCAAAGTTTCTAGCACAAAAGGGGCAACACAACACGAACCATCATGATTACCCGAGTGGGCCAGTTTCACATAGACTAGCCAAACAGGCTAGTTTTGACCTAACCCAGCTTTTTTTTAAGGTTTATTTTATTATATATAACCCTCTTTTTGGCAGAGGAATACCATTTGTACAAGCTAGCATCTACCCATTTTCCTTTTACACCCATATACAAGAAAGAGCAACAAAAAAGAAAAAAACACAAACTATATAACTTGTTTATTTATTTCTTTTGAATTCTTTCTCCCGCTCTTTATAATTTCTCTTATCTTTCTGTTTTGAGTCCCCTTACTATCTCCTTGTGCTTTGTTTGATCTCCTTTCTTGCTGCTCTTACGATTTTGCTCTTTCATTTACCTTCTTTATTTAACTTCAACATTGCCAACAATTCATGCAAAACATATTTGCAATGCATCTAACCATTTATCATTTCTCATATGCTAACCTTCATCTTAATCGCCTCTTATTTGCTGTTTCAGATTCTCCAGGGAAGGTTTTTTCTGCCCTTTTTCAGCTCCTCTAACACCCTTTCTATATCCTTTGACGTCTATCATTTTAGCATGTCTTGCCTTTAGCTTTTCCATATCTGAAAAGTCTCCTTATCTATTCCTAAACTCTACTTATACTGACTCTATTAACTTTTAAATCGATAAATTAACACATGACTCCTCCTTCCCTTTTATTCAAGGGTTCGGATATATAACTTGTATTCTAAAGTTCAATTAAAATGACAAGGTTTTTACAGCCTTCAAACTTGATTGCCATATCTTGTAGATGTTGTCCTTTCTAAGCTTCAACCCTATTATGCTGCTAAGAAAACAGAAAAATCCAGCTACAAACAATCATGAGTTTTCTGTATTTTTACCTCCTTTTCCTCTTGCTCCTATTTGACATGTTGTGTATTCATTTAAATCCAGATTCCTGCCAAGAAAACTTCACAACACGCAATATTTTATTTCAAGATATATATATTCAATAATGTTATCCACTACTTCTATTATTTATCCCGCTCTGTTCTTGCTTATTCTTAGATAAGGTAATTCCTGCTTATCTAATCTAGCTATTCCTTTTAGTTTTAATGGTAAAGATTCCTCATCATATTCCGATGCTCCCTCTATTAATCCTATTTTAGCAAGATTATCTGCCAGTGTGTTTGCTTCCCTGTATACATGAGATATTGATGCATCAAATTCTTTAGCAAGATTAACTATTGTTTCTATCTCCTCCTCATGCCGCCACAATGCTAATTTTTTATTGAATAACTTAACTAGTAGTATTGAATCTACCTGAATTTGCAGATTTGTATATCCTAGCTTTTTGCAAATATATAATCCTTCTTTTAGCGCTCTAATTTCCGAGTGGAGAGCCGAGGAGGATTTCCTGACAAGTGTGAAGGCTTTCCTAATGCTGCCATCAGAGTCTCTTATTATGCCTCCTCCTGCTAACCTGTATCCCTATCAAAACTCCCTTCAGTGTTCAAAGATAGCTTCCCTGCTGGAGGCTTATTCCAACTTATGCTTTTAACCCAATGCCGCCTAATTATGTTAATTGAGAGGTTCCATGTTTTCCTGACTTCTTTTTCTATTTCCTTATTATCTGTTATTATAGGTTTTATACAAGATATATTACTTATTTCTTTCTTAATATCTTTTAAAATTTCTTCTGAATTCATTTTTATGCCCACAAATCTATTTTTATTCCTTGCTTTCCATATACACCAGATTACTACGTGTGGTAATTTTTGATTTAACCATTTCTTTGTGGGAGTTTTTGGAGTGTCCCTCCCCCATCTTTTAATTCTCTCTATTAAAGTTACATTGTTATTATTTACTTGACTAAGACCCTCTATCTCTCTCCATATTTATTCTGCAATTTTTCCTTCTGAAAATAGATTGTCCAAAGATTCTATTGCTTGATAATAGCAATCGCATCTGGATACTATCTTTATACCCTTTCTTTGAATATTTGTATCTACAGGTAAAGTATTCACAATAGCTTTCCATGCAAGAGAGCACATTTTTTGTGGAGTACCTTCCTTCCATACCCATTAAAAAGTGGGTTAATGTGATTTTTCTTTCGTATCAGATTCTTCACCATTTTAAGTGTAAAATTACCTTGGGGAGTGAGGGTCCATTTCCAGCCACTCTTCGTCATTTTAGAGTGAGAATCTACTATTTCTTTCTATTTTTCTAACATTTTCCAGTTATTCGAGGCCTTTTTATTATTAATTTTCTCATGTTCTAAGTATTTAGCTCTCATATATCTCGCCCATAAACTATTATTTTCTTTAAGCCTCCACCATCCTTTACAGTCCCAAGCAGCTGCCAGATCTTGTAACTTAATCAAACCTAATCCGGCTTCCTCTTTTGGATAGCAAATATCTTCCCATTTCTTCCAGTGTAATTTATATTTGCTTTTTTTTACCCCATAAAAAGTTAGCCATATCTTTTTCTAGTTTTTTCGTAAATTTCTTTGGATGGTGAATTACTGAAAGAATATGTACCAATGTGCTTTGTAGAACATGAGAGATTAATGTAATCCTCCCCAGGAAACTCAGAAGTTCTTCTTTCCATCCTGCTATTTTCTTATTTATTTTATCCTGTAGTGTTATTAAGTACTCTTCTCTTAATCTTCCTTCGTATATCGGGCATCCTAAGTACGTTAGTGCTCCTTTGTTTTGGGTAAATCCTGTAATGTTCTTTACTTTATTTACTTCCTTTTCCTTTACTTTCTTAGCTAACATAAACTGACACTTCTTTTTATTTACCATCTGCCCTGTTTCGATTTCGAACGTGTGTAAAAGGTCCATAAAGTTCAATAATGATCTTCTACTTGCATTTGTAAAAATTATAAGATCATCCGCATAAGCTAGGCAGCCTATTCTTGGGGTGTTTTTTGGTTGTCTGAACGAAATAATCTTTTCTTCAGACATTCTTTTATTTAAATTTAATATTAGCAGTTCTAAGTATATATCAAATAATAAAGGAGATAGCGGGTCTCCTTGCCTTAAGCTTTTTTTTGGCTTGAATTCTTCTCCTTGTTTTCCATTTACTATAACTTTAACCCAAAGATTAGATACACATATGTATATCATATCGATGCATAATTCTGAAAAGCCAAATTTTCTCATGGCATAATAGAGTATATTCTATTCCACCCTGTCGAAAGCTTTAGATAAATCTAGTTTAATTACTAAATTATTCCCTCTCGATTTACTTGCTAGGTCTTTCATCATTTTGGATGCTAGTCTTATATTTTCCATCATTAACCTATTTTTAACAAAGCCCGTTTGTTCCTGGGAAATTATAGAAGGCAGAATATCACTTAATCTATTTTGCAAGATTTTTGCCAAAATCTTATATATTGCATTACATAAGCTTATGGGTCTAAAATCCTCGCATTTCGGTGGGGATTTATTTTTTGGAATTAAAACAATAAGTGAATTTGCCCATGCTTTAGGGATATCCGCCCCTACAAAGAAACTAGTGATGGTAAGAACAAGATCATTTTTAATAATCTCCCAGCATACCTGGAAGAAATAATTGTTCCAGCCATCTGGTCCTGCCGCACTATCTTTGTCCAGGCTGAATACTGCATCTTTGACCTCATCCATATCCGGGATCTTCTCCATCATTTGATTTTGCTCTTGTGTAACATTTAAAGTGATTTCTTTCATTAGTGTGTCCCCTTCGTGTATAGGCTGTCCGCATAGTTGCTTTTTAAAAAATTCTTCAAAAAGGGCTCTTATTTTATTATCTTCTTCTACCCATTTTCCTTCTTCATTTTTTATACCTTTAATTTTATTTTTATAAGTTTTTATTTTCCTCATGTTATGAAAAAATTTCGTGTTTTTATCTCATTCTTTCAGCCATTTAACTTTTGCACGCTGTTTCCAGAATATTTCTTCCATGAACAGCTTAAGCCTCAAGTTGCCTTTCGCCTTACTAAGTGTCATTCTATCTTCTTCATTATTTGTAATTTCATATTCTATTTCTAGCTTTGATACTTCTTCTTCTGCCTGTTTTATTTGTTGATTTATATTACCAAAAGTCTCTTTGTTCCATATTTTAATACAACTTTTTAGCCTATATAGCTTTGTTGACAAAACCTGCATAGGTTTCCCCTGTGCTGGTTCTCTCCAAGATTCTCTTACCATTCTATCAAAGTCCGAATGCTTAGCCCACATATTCTGAAACTTAAAAACACCTTTAATTGAGAAATCTCTATGTATTGTTATGAGCAATGGGTTGTGGTCTGAACAGGTCCTGTTTAGATGTCTCAGCCCCGTTACCCCATGCGAAGTTGCCCATTTGGAATTACACATGACCCTGTCCAGCCTTGCCCAAATTGCTCCTCTTCTACACCAATTATTACACCAGGTGTAATTTGAACCTATATAATCCACTTCCATCAAATTAGTGCTGGCAATAATATCATTAAATTGTGACATCGCCACTTTATTTGGGGTTTTACCACCTTTCTTTTCATGAGCACTTCTTATGACATTAAAATCTCCTCCTTTGATCCATGGAATATTTTTGTTAGCAATACTCTGCATTTCCTTCCATAGATCTAATCTAGCTTTTTTATCATTTTTAGGATAAACAATAGATATTATTTCTTCTTTTTTATTATTAGTATAAAAAGTAACTACCTGTTCTATATCTTTTAATATTTTAATGTCCAAATAATCATGCCACATGATCCACAGTTTACTATTCAAATTAGCAAACACATTTTTGAACCCTAATAATTCACTATGTTTCATTAGTTGATCTTTTTGTACCATAGGTTCAGCTATAATTATCAACAAAATTTTATGAATTTTTATTAATTGTTTTAGCCTATTAATTGATGGGTTATTTGTTATCCCTCTAATATTCCAATAGAGACACCTATCCATTAATTACTGACTTTGCCTGAGATCTAGTTGTACATTTAGACTCGTAAGTCTTATTCAAATGTTTCTTCATGATTCTTGGAGTTTTAGTTGTACTAGAGAAATTATGCATTATTTCATTGTATTTTACCTGTTGCCCGAGGTGCATAGCCATCCTTTTTATAGATTCCATGGCTTGATCTCTGGATAGCTTTCCCCAGTCTTCCTCATAAATTTCCAAATCATCTTTTATCTTTGCTAATGGGCCTTCCCCATTTTCTTCTTCCTCGCTTAGTGAAGGGCAGCTAAATACCTCTGCATTCTCATCTGGAAAATCCAAGAGATCTTCCTCCATCCAGCTGTAATCCTCCAGCTTTTCCTTTAAAATTCTTTTAACTTTGAGTTTTTTCCCCCTTCTCCCTTTAGCTTTCACCTTCTCCAATCCTTCTTCCGAATCCTTCCCTTCACCTTCTTCATTGTTTGTGACTCCATTGGCTTCTATCCTATCGCTCTCTAGCACTCTCTCACCTTCTCCTACCCCTTCCCCTTCCTCCTCAACAAGCTTTTCGGTTTGAACATTTAGGGCTATCTCTTCCTTCCTAACCCATTTTTCTTCACCTCTACCCTTGATTTCCTGCTTGTTCCCCTTAACCCTCTCCTCTTTTCCCACCCTACATTCTTCTATACCGTGACCTATCCTTTAACAGCCAAGACAGTATGATGGAAGGTTTTCGGGTATGGCTGTTTGCCAAAAGCCTTCATCCTGTCCATTTTCCCCACTGCCTATCCATATTTTGCTAGGCGGCTGTAAGAGTAAGTTATATTCCACACATACTCGAGCAGCTCCTGTCCTAGTCATGGAGGATGTTGCTTCATCCCGAAGCATGGGCTTGCCGAAGCAAGAAGAGATAATATGTAGAGATTGCGCATTAAATAAAAACAATGGAAGATTCGGCAAAGTGATCCATACCGGCGCAATGGGAGCTTCTTCGAGTGGACTGAAGTTTTTCGTCCACTTCAGAACTCGCATAGGGAAGCCATCGACATACCATAGCCCTCTTTGCCACGGCCGATAATAATCCTCCTCCATACAGTATTGAAGAAAAATATGTTTGGCATCGTAATTGGCAAACTTCACACTTCCTTTGAGCTTTAATGTAGTAATGAACTACTGTAATACATTTGCTCGAAGTCTACCATTAAAAAATTTCCCTACGAGCGTGTATTCGAAAGGTTCCAGGAACCTATGCATTTGCTCGGTGGAGAAGAAGATAGCGGGACTCCCATTCTTGGTTCCGAAAGATTGTGGGTGTTGCGCGGTCCCTTTTGTAATCAAGGCAAAGGATTTATTATTTACTAATAAATTCTTTTGCTCCATTTTGAGCTTAATGGGAGCTTGAATGAGCAAAAATGGAGATTTTCTCTCTCTAGAAAACGGAATTTTCTCTCTCTAGAATTTGAGAGCGTTTTTTGAAGAATAAACCTAACCCACGCTTGAATGAACCAAACTAGCTTGGACTGAATCGAGGCTAGCATGGAATGAATCAAGCTAGCTTGGCCAGACTTGGCTTGATATGACCCAACCAAAAGGCATGTCAATGGGCCATGCTGGGCTACCCATTTTTAGTCATGCCGGTATGACATGTATGTGCTGGGCTGTGTTGGCACAACATAATTCATTTGACACCTATTAAGTCAATGACATCACCTTTAACTATTAAAAGTTAATAAAGTCATATAAGTTAAAATGTGGAACTACTATTTGTGATAGTAGATTTATATCCGTGGCATCCAAAGTGATGATGACACATTAGATTGGAGATAATTTTGAGTGACACATCATTTTCTAGATTTTTCATCAAAAACACATGGATCAAACATAGATGTTAAGTTCAACATCACTAATAATAAATTTGTAGCATTAATAAGGGAAGGATACTGAGGTAGACATCACAAAAGAAGACAACTCATTTGTGAGATTTCCAAATTTATCCCACAAAGTTGTAAAAATATTATATGATGTAGGCAAAGGGATTCTGATCACTAAATAACTGAAGTAGGAGCCATTGTGCTCCATGGCATATCGTGGTAGGCAATGGTAGTTCTCCAAAGTCAAACCTATTGTGTCATTGATAAAAAAATCAAAAAAAGTTTAAATTAAAATTATTTCCAAACTAATGTGTCCTTGTCATGTTTCTAGAGGATAAATCTACTATCACTAATAATAGTTTTAACAATTTTTGTTAAGTTAAAGCCACTATCATTGACAACGGATTTACAATTTTATTTTTAAGTAAAAACTACTATCACTGAGAGTGGCTTTAACTAAAAAAAATTGTTGAAGCCACGATAAGATATAATATGAAACCACTATCACTGGTAGAAGCTTTAATTTAAAAAAAATGATGAAACTACTATCAATGATATTGACTTTAATTTTGTTTAAAGCATCTCGATTTTCCTAATTCTCCCTTCTTTCCCACTTCAAAAATAAGATTTTAGTCTTAGTTGAGAGTGAGAAAATTATCTTCCCTAGCTCCTCTACCTTGTACACTATTATTGTAACTCCATCCTTAGATCCAATCAACAATACAAGTAAAGATTGATTGTTCTCATCTACATTGTTCTGAGAATTTTTTTTATCCATGAAAGTTAGGGCTAACTTAGAATTTGTTGCCCTAGTTTTTCCATAGTTAATTCTTCCTTCATTAAAGCTCATGTGGTCATTGGAAACTTGGATGAGGATTCAGTTGAAAGAGGTAAGGATCAAGAATACAAGACCATTTTTTATTAGATTTTTTTTTGTTTTATGACATATGAAATATGCAAAAATCTTAAATTTGACTTCAATTCTAACTATTGTAGGTTAATCATGTCTGGATATATTCTTCTAATATTGTGTTTTTTTAATGAAAATAATGTGAGGTATTTTGTATTCATAAGTATATGTATCATACAAGTAGTAAAATAAATATAATTTTAAATATTGATCCATAGTGATTGAGTTGGAAGTTTGAGGAATCAATAGTGAATGAACTACTACTCAAGTTGAGTTGATAAACTAATACTTTTGACAAGATACTTAGACTATAGGATTGACTCATTCATTGTGTGTGAAGATATTTTTTTTTAATTTTATTTGATTATTGAATGAATAGTAGATTAGTGTAAAAATAACAAAGTGCCCTCTTGGCATACAAGGTAGCTCAACCTAAGACTATCACTACCAAGGATGATTCCCTCATAGTTGTCTTATCAAAATTTCATCTCCAAAATAATACTTCTTTTCATTCATGGGTCATATCACGCCAACTTCTTTAGGTAAATAATTAACTATTCTTTATGATTTCATCAAATATGCAATCATATTCTCTAACCTCTAGTATCTTAAAGACACGAGCTAATATATGGTAATAAATATTTCTATGCTTTCGCCTTCATAAATATCATACTCATGATAATTAATATATGACTTCCTAAAAATTTTACTAATGAAAATTATATAAAAGAATTTGACTCATAGGGTTATCACCACCATATGAGTCACTTGTAATATATAATTTGTTTTGTTATCTATTTTTAACCCTCTATTCTATCTCTCTTTTTTTATTTATAAGTACCGATACTAATATGTCGAGAGATTAGATACGTGGCACTAGGACAATAATGGGGGTCCCATTGTCTGGTCAATGAGCCTAAAGAATTTTTGGAGCATTACCTAGTCCACTCTGAAGATTCGACCTATTCTAATTTATGTAGAACCCTAATTGTTATATATATATATATATAATATTTTTAATCATAAAATCACACTCTATTATTATTCTTCTTCTCTCTCTCTCTCTCTCGATTATGTACTAAAACATTTGGGTTAATAAATCTGTAAATACTACTTACTTTTCTAGTGGATGTAGCTAGTAAATGTGTTATGTTCTTGTTCATTTGGATATTATGTTATATTCTACACACTCCATTGATATCATATTCAGCATAATCACTTATATACATAGATAGAACATTTTAATAATTGGTATTAAAAGATTTGCAAATAAAGATGAATTCCTTGTTCTAGTGCCAGTACTATTATTCTGATTTAGCAATCTGTACATTTTATTGAAATATCTAGAACATTGAACACTACTATTAAAAAATTCAATGGCGAATGATTTTAGTATGTGGCAAATAAAGATGAGGAGACATTTGAAGAAATTTGATATATGGATCACTCTAGTCAATGGTTATGATGTTGCTGATATTGCAGCTGCTGTTGGGATAATAAAGGATGAGGCATGACAGCATGAAGAGAAGGCACACTCTATGATTGTTTGAGCCTAGCTGATGAGGTGATATCAAAGATATTAGACGAAAAGACTACTATAGGCTTGTGGCTCAAGTTGGAGTCATTGTATATGAAAAATTCACTCGTGAATAAGCTTGTATTAAAAAGGAGACTCTTCGCACTGAGGAAGCAGGAAGGAACTTCATTATAGAAGTACTTGGATGATTTGAACAACATTTTTATGGACCTGAAGTGTTAGATGCCAAGGTGGAAGATGAGGATGCTACACTCCTACTACTTGTCTCACTTCCAGTTTCATATAAAAATTTTGTGGAATCATTGATAATGAGGAAGGATGAAATTACTTTGGAGGATATTTAGTATGCTCGATACTCCAGAGAGATGAGGTAGAAGACAACTATTGAATCGCCTAAGCAGTAGAATATTGGATTGGTGGGAATGAACAAGAGGCCCCAACCTACTTCATTCAAGAAAAAGGGGAACAAATTTTAGAAAAGTTCCAAGAACAATAATACCTATCACTACTCCAAATAAAAATTACATTGTAAAACTGAATGACCAAGAAAATAAATGAGACCTGATCAGTCGGGCCAGCATGTTCCCTCACTTGTTGCTGATGTAGTATGTGATGTCATGGATGAAGATGATCTCATGCTAGTCACCTCTACTACTATTGCAAAGTTTGACTCCTAGATCTTATATAGTGATGCTTCCTTTCACATTAGTACATATTTGGAATGATTTAGTTAATGCGATATGAAAGAAGCTAGTCTTGCTATTATGGGCAACAAACAACCATGTAAAGTTGGTAGAGTCGGCATAGTCAAGTTGAGGACATATGATGGCTGTATCACATCTCTATCAGATGTAAGGCACCTTACGGAGATGACTATGAATCTGATCTTCCTCAGCATTATGGATGATTCGGGATCTACTTTTAGTAGTGACGAGGGAATTCTACATATTCATCTAGAAGATGATATCATATTGAAGGGGTAGAAGAGTGAAACACTATATATATTGATGGGTTCCATGGTGACATCAGCTATTATTGTCACATCTGGAGAGTCTGCATCTAAAGTTGAATTTGATCTTACAAGATTATGGCACATACAGCTCGAACATATGGGTAAGAAAGTTATGAAAATCCTATTCGATCTTAACATTCTTATTGGTCATAAAAATAAATTTTCATGATCATTATGTTTTCAGGAAGAAACATAGAGCTAAGTTTGGAAAAGCTATACAGTACACAAAAAGCACATTGGATTATATCCATGCTGACTATTGGGGCCTGTCAAGGGTCCTATATCTTAGTGGTGTCCAATTCTATTTATGTCTAGTAAATAATTACTTCATGATATCCTGGATATTAATGATGAAATATAAATCTAAATCTTTTGGAAAGTTTAGGTAGAGGGTAAGCTTAGTAAGAAACTAAACACTTAAGAAAGATAAACTAATATGAATAGACAATGGTCTAGAATTCTGTTCATCTGAATTTGAGGAAGTCTACAAGGAAAAAGGTATAGCTAGATATAAAAGAGTTAGAGACACTCCTTAGCAAAATGGTATTACTGAAAGTATAAACAAAATATTTTTGGAAATAACTAAGTGTATGTTTTATCAATTAGGCTTAGGCAAAGAGTTTTGGGCTGAAGTTATTAATACAACATACAATCTAATAAATAGAGTACCACATAGTGAAATTAATTTCAAAATTCTATTTGAGGTATGGTCTAGTAAACTTATAGATTATCCAAGTCTAAAAGTTTTCTGTGTTGCCTATGATCATGTGAATGATGGTAAGCTTGAACTACAAAAAAATGAATATTTGTAGGATATGATTATGGAGTCAAGGGATTTCATATCTAGTCACCATTTGAAAGGAGTTTGAGCATCTCTATAAGTGTTACCTTTGATAAAATTATCATCCTAAAATAAACACCTAGTTCTATCTAGTCATTTGAAGTTCCTCAATCTAAACTTAAGGTAGAGTTAAAATATTTTTCTGTGGCTCTAAAAAAGATGTCTAAATTTATTTCTAGATAATCAATAGTTAATCATTAATATGATCTTGAGTTTGTTTTTGAACCTAATTCTAAACATGCATTTGAAGTGTATGTCGCCTACAATATTTCTAGGGATAGACATAGGAAGATAAATATAGGTCCGCCTTTGATATTCAGCTAAGATGAATTTGTAGGGTTTGCCCTACAAGTTGCCAAAGAAATTGACATTCCTAAATTATCCTTCTTTAATGATGCTATTAAATGTCCTGAATTTGAGTCATGATTAGTTTCTATGAATGAAGAGATTGAATCCCTTCATAAGAATGATACACAAGTTGTTGTACTCTACTTATACCAAAGGGGAGAAAGGTAGTTTCTTGTAAATGGGTTCTGAAGAAGAAAAAAGATAATTCAGTTACTGATGGTGTAAAATTCAAGACGTGTCTAGTTGCAAGAAGGTTCGGTCTGAAAAAGGATATTGATTATAGTAAGATATTCTTTTATGTAATAAGACATACCTCACTCGGGATGCTTCTAGTATTAGTGGCACATCAATATCTTGAACTTAAGCAACTAGATTTCTAAACTAGTTTCCTTCATAGAGATCTAAATGAAAAAATTTACAAGATCGAGCATGAGGGTTTAAAGATATTAGGTAAAGAAACTCATGTGTGCAAGCTTATGAAGTTCCTCTATGGACTTATATACTCTTTTCATTTTTGGTACAAAAAATTTGACTATTTTATGACTAGTAATGAATACAATAGGTGTGACCATGACTAATGTATTTATTTCGGAAGGTTAAAGGATGAATCATATATCTACTTACTATTGTATGTAGATGATATGCTTATCACTACTAGAAATAAATTTGATATTCAAAAACTAAAGAATCTTCTCAATTTTGAATTTGATATGAAAAATATTGGAGTGGCAAGTAGAATTCAATGCATGAAAATAGTTAGAGATAGAACTCAAAAAAAATTATTTCTATCACAAAAATAATATATATTCAAAAATTTCTATCTAGTATAGACTTGGATACCACATTCGGAGATGATGAATTTTCCATTCAAGTAGCAAAGGAGAACTGATGGGGATGACCATCAAATAATAGTGAGTTATATCAATACTTAGATACCAATTACTACTCAATCCTATCACATTCCAATAATAAGAATCTTAATATTTTATAGTGATGAAAATCATGTGAGTCCACCTATCATGTGTTATCTAAGGTGGCACAAGATCTATTGACCCTTCCGGTGTCGAGGATAGCATCAGAGTCTCCTTTTTTATTGTAGTGAATGTGATTTCAGATAAATGATTGAGATTATAGTCAAATATTGTTGAGATATTTGCATGCATGAAGGATTGAGAGGATTTAAACTTTGACATCTATGATCATGCTATGACTGCAACAAAAGCAAAGAAGTTGGTTGTATATGATAATTTATGAGATATTGATGATGATTGATGACTGATATGAGATTGGGACATTGATGATTGAGTTGAGAACATGAGCATACTTTACTACCTATGGTCTACTGCTATTGATACACTTATACTAATATCATCATTAATCATATGCTGACGAGATTTATATTTATCATTTTCATTTATTATTTTTAAATTGTCTTTGTTTAATTTTTTTAATCAATTTATTTTGAGGCTTAATTCAGACACTTATATTTTTTTTAATTTGCATTTGATTGTATTTAATAATAAAAATTAAATTTTTATTTTAATTTAGTAATTTTAGTATTTAATAATAAAAATTAAATTTTTTTAATAATTTTGAATTTTGGATTAAAAATTTTCTGAACGGCCTGAATCCAACCCAAACTACCAAACCCCACCCCAACCCTGGTCCGAATGGGCCATATCCGGCTTGTCCAGGCATGATTTGGCCTGAAATACTAAATAGCTGGGTTGGTTATGTTGAAGCTATGTCATGCCATGCACGTCATGGTGGCCCGATTGGGCCACCAAAAAATGGGCTAGGCTGAGTTTGCCAATCTCATCTGACACTTCTATATATTCTTTATAGAACAAAAATATGTAATTTTTAGTCACATCATTATTTTATACCATGACTTTGTATTGTAGAGTGAATTTTATACCATGACACCTTTATATATTCTTTATAGTTGTAATGATTTGATATTCTTGAAAGGATTATCCTTAGTTGCAACATCTCTTTCCTCCATTACATTGTGCTCTAGATAGGAACTTTCTTAATTATAATATCTTTTGTTTCCATGACCTCGAGTTCCAAAAAAGGTTTTTTTTAGTTGTAGTATGATTTTATATAGCAACTATGTATTCTATAGAAGATTCAAATTTTGTGCAATGTCCTAGCCTCAATCCAATGTTAAAACTTTAAATTTTTTGATATACTATAGTACATGATGGGAACCTGATGATATAAAAGGACTTAAATAATTCAAAAAAAAGTGCTAGGGATTTGAAATACAAAAGGGAAGAACAAGAATCACCAAAAGGCATGAATATCACTCCTAGTTAGGGACAAATTCAAGCTGAACATAAGAAAGAATTGATTGGGAACCAAACTTGAGCCTTAGATCCTGATGTCGACTATCATTAGAAATCCTAAATTTGATGAGATTAATTTTCATTCCTCTCACATGAAATGTTCTGAATGTTATCTAATTAATAATCATGTATCATGATTGTGTTTATATAAATGTGTATCATGATTGTGTTTATATACATGTGTATCATGATTGTAGTTCTATAATTAATAATTATGGAATTTATATACTTTAAATGTTGATTGATATATATTTTAAGTGGAATATAGATTTAGGGTTCCACTAGCAAATAGGATTATGTGTGTTGGCTATGGTAGATGATAAAAAGTTTGTCATAGAACACATGCATTAGATTTGCATTAAAAGGAAGTAATATTCCTTCTATTTCTATCTCATATGATGAATCTATACATGGAAACCCTAACTTTATATAAGTTAAATTACTGTGAGTATAAAATTTATGAATCCAAAAGCACAAATAAAATTATGACTGTTTCATTATGTATCTTCTAGAAGAACTTATCTTTAAATGATGTGTAAGTTATATAAAATGTCTAACAAGGTTTCAGCATTCTTTAAAGTCAAGTGTTAGCTACGGTTGATAGTGATAGATAAGTCATGGAACACACATGAGAAGATGTGTCTTATAAGGTAGTAATAGCCCTATGAACATTTTTTCTTGTATGACCTTCATAGGTAGAATTACTAGGGAGGTATATATTAATTGATTCGAGTATGACTTTTAAGAAACTGAAAGCTAAAATATAATTATTTTCATAATATTTCATATCCTTCATGAATATTATTATCAAAGAATAAAAATTCATACTCAAAGTAGGTATCAATGATAAATGATATATTGCTTAAAAGGAGTAGAAATATGAATGACTTATGGACAGAAAAATTATAGTTTTGGTGATAGAATACCAAAAGATACAATTAAAAAGGAATCATTCTTGGTAGTGATAATTCATTGTTGATAATTATTATGACTTTGTTATAATGCCAAATATTTAAGATTAGATAAAGTGTCAAAACTTCATTATGCAAAGGCCTCTCATCCAAGCAGCTTTGCAATTATATGGATCGTACAAGTAGTAAAATAGAATATTCATCTAGATATAAATCCCACAATGATTCTATAAGCAGTTCAATCAACCAACTATCAGTCAACCACTATCCTTGTTGAAAGGATAAGACTAACTTTTATGTAAATTTCTTAAATTATAGGGTTGATATATTTTATTAGGCATGATGCTTTATATAAATAGTTTGATTTTTTTTATATTTGATTATAAAATGAAGGTTGGACTCTTATAAAATTGCCCTAGTGCCCTAATGATATATAAGGTTATTGGGGCATTCTCAATGAGTGTCTCATCATAGTTATTCCCTTAGTACTTTACAAGTGAAATAATAAATTATAACTACTTGAAGATCATCAACAAGTTCATACTTTTTAGGCAACCCATATACTATCCTTGACTAATTCTTCATATGTGCATTCTTATTTTTCAACCATATATGTCATATAGGCATAAACTAATGTAATAGTGAAAATGTTTGTACTTTTGTCTTCATAAGTGCTATACTCACATAATTACATACTCTCTCAAATCTCACTAATAGTAGTTATATGATAGAAAGTAACTCAAATGACTGTCACCACATTATGAGTCACCTATAAGTATATATGTCTCATGACATACATATCACCATCTACCACGATGATAGATGACCCTCATGCTAAAAGAAAACCCTTAGAAAAATATTTCATAAAATACTTATATTGATTGAGGGTCAATTCTTATAAGACATGTACAATAGATTGACTTATAAAAGTTGTCAAGTTTTTGATTTCATAAGTGTTATACTCACATGATTAGCATACTTGAACATTGGGCTTTGACATATATATATATATATATATATATATATATATATATATATATATATATATATATATATATATATTTCTCTATTATTTCATGATTAGAAGGACTATTACTTCATTTCTATAATTATGTATGAGAATGCTTCATAGTTTATTTGCCACCATCCATCATAACAGTATGCACAAACTCACCAATAGTAAAACTCTAATTTTAGTTATATATATATATATCACACCTACCAATATATAAATCACAATAAAATCAAAACATGAAATCATTCATTAAGCATCCATTACAAAAAATTAAATATAATAATTCAAGATCTCAAATTTGCTTAACATCGGGGAGGAATTCATATGAGATAATCGGAGATACACCTTTTCAAATTCTTGGTTCACAATGATAGTCCTCAAGTGTGTCATGGAATCAAATACTAAATTCACAATACTCAGTCATGCACCTTGGATTTGCCTCTAAGATGAATTGAAATTTATGCTTTCAAAGGTTTATGCTTGTGCCTTGTATCATTCCATTATTCATGGATCTTTTCTAGGTTTGGACAATCATTTGCTCTTAAACCCCCATTTTTCATATTTTTTCTCATCCCCTAGAATCCTTCATTAAAATCCCTCATTTTTCACTTTTATACTGGCATGCCTGAATGTGAATTTTATGTTGAAAAAAGCAACTTTATAGGTTGTTGTGGCTGTGACTTTTCATCTTTGTAATATAAAGTCATTACACTAGAAATAAGTCGACTTGGTCATTTTCTAGCGTTAAAATGTTATGGTATTAGGAGTTATTCTTGCTATATATTCCATCTTTGAAACATAAAGTTGTAGCAATGATAATAGATTGTGGGTTTGGTCTATTTCTTGTATCAGATGGTCATGGTTGGGTTACACATTTGTAACCCAAAGTTATAGCATTGACATAACACACAATGTAGTAATATCTATTGATAAATTTAAAATATATTCTTGATACCATGCCCAAAGTTATACCATGCCCAAGAATGAAAATATCCAAATATATTCTTGATATATCCATGATATATCCTACATATGTGGTTATAGACATAACACACAATGTAGTAATATCTATTGATTGATAAATTTAAAAGTATCACCAAACCTTTATGATATATGATATATATATTGAAAATCAAGAATATATTTTTATATCCAAAAAAACTAGTTATAGAGAAGGAAATAACAAATATATATTTTTTGGTTCGTAATTCAGTATTTTTTGGTCGGTAACCCAAATACCAACCATTTACAGACCAAAATATTTGGTTGCGATTTTGCTCATCGGTAATTTTTATGCCTTTTAAAAAATTAGTTGGTCGGTAAATTACCAACCATTTACTGACCCTAAACCGACAAACAATTATCGACTATATTCCGACAATTTTCTGACCAAAATAATTAGGTCAGTATATGGTTTCAAAATGATCGATAATTAACGATCATTTACAGACCATTCATCGACAAATAATTACAAACTAAATTCCAACTATTTTCTGACCAAAAGCACTTGGTCGGTAAATGGTCTCCAAATGATTGGTAATTACTGAAAAAATTACGACCAAAAAACAACCAAAATTATTTAAAATTATTGATCGGCAATTGATCTCCAAAAGTATTACTGACCATTTGGTGACCTTTTACCGAAAATTGATATTAAAAAATTTTGGTTGGTTTGGTCACAATTCAGTCAATAATTACGGACCAAATTTTTTTTTTTGCAGTTGTGCAACAGTTTCTATGCAAACTGGAACATAAAACACAAAAAAAAATCCAAAAAACATCCAATTTGATGTAGCTGCTGTAGAAATATATATAGATAACATAACAAAAAAAATCCAATCAACTCAAGCAAACAACTATATATACTGCATATATATATTAAATACATCAAAAGAAAATAAAAAAATGAAATTCAAAATCAAAGTTTTAGGCATTGAAAAAAATGTGTGTAATACACTCAATCATCCAACCTAGTTTCATAATCGTTATGCTGTGATATTTCTGGTCTACATGGTGAGATGTCGGGTATTGGGGTAGAGCTATCTACCGCTGCTAGTCCTGATGCAGTTGTTGCAGGTGTTGTGTAGGTGATGTAGTAGATGTCGTAGTTGGAGCATTAAGCCGAACAATCCGAGGTAGATCATCAGGGTTGAACTACAGTCCTCCTTTCTAAAACTTCTTTGTAAGCCAATCAAAATGAGAACTACATGTTGCACCATCACATGAACATGAAGTAGACTGAGAATATGCTCGAGTCGCAGCAGCTAACATCTCCTCATATCTTACCTAATAAAAATATATGAAAAGTATTTCAATTTATATTCAAACATAAAAAAAGTTAATTTTTTTTATGAAACTTACATTTGCTGCACGAAATCTCTGATCAACGAAAGTCAGATCAAAATGAGCATTCGTGTGTGTGTATCTGAATAAGCAATGAGCACTAGGCTTTTTACCCTCTTTGCATGTCTATAATTACACACAATACATACGTTAATTCTATTGAAAAAAAAATTCTTTAAGAGAAATGAAATTTAGGCATAATTGAACACATTTCACAAAGTAATAAACATAAAAAGTATAAATTAGAAATTATAATAATGCTCGTTCGTGCTCACGTATAGAGCAAGATCCACAAGTGTGTGTAGACATGCCACTACTCTCCCCGGCTCACTCTGAGTGATGATTGCTGCTCTGTTTATCACACCTCTTCCTATAATCCGGATCTTTTCATATGCTGAGCCACTCCTTGAAAACATGATCCGTGATACTCGATTTTTTTTTCTTCGACCAATTATCTTTGATCTCATGCACTGTGTCTTTATACCGACTGCCAGCATATTTGTAGAACACACTTTTGACCACCTCCTTTGCTATGTCCACCTGTAAACTTTCTACAATTATAAATAAATATTTTTAATCAGTGAACAAAAGAATAAATAAAAGATGTAAAAATTTTTAGGTAGTAATATTCACCTTTAATTTTCTCCAAATCATCAATTGATCTCGATATGTGAGTGACTTCCAATTATGTTCATTATGTTTAATGAACTTTCTAAAAATTTTCCTCAGAATCCTAGAAATAGAACAATACAGCTCAAACTTTGTCTTGTAGCCAAAAATTTATTAGCAAGTAAGAAATAAAATAATAAATTGATAAATTTATTTGTTAAGTTTTATATCTTATGGATTATCAATTGCTGAATCAAATTGTGCAATAGGGAGAGTCATGTCTGTAAGGTGCTCTAAGGAAGACTCTCTAACATCTCCATCCTTCCCCTTCTTTCCCTCCCACGTCTCTTGATCATTCATCAAAATCTCAAGACCATTATGTTGATCAGTCACCTGATGCTACTGCTACGGTACATTCACAACCTTCTCTGTCTTCTGTGGCGTCTCATCCACCCATCACTGCAACAAAACTTCAAAGTAATAACGTTTTATACCTTGACACTTTCAGAAAATGTCATTATTCTATTTGTAATTAGATATTTAATGACACTTACTAGGTGTGTCATTGTTAAGACTAATAGGTTAGGAAATTTCTTTACTCCTTAAATATTGCCAAGGAATAAGGGGCTGAAAATTAAAAACATTGTCACTTTTATTAATGTCATTGATGTGAAAATATTAATTTTAAATTAATTGATTTGGAACTAATTTCTTTTGTATTTTTTTATTTGTAAAACAAGTAATAATATTTTAAAATTTACTCTTGATTAAAAAAAATTATCAATTTTTAGTTGATAATTATTTATTAAAAATAAAAATAAATTTATGATCAAATTAAAAAAAATTAAATATTTTTACATTCAGATTTGAATTTTTTATTTATAAAATAAGTAATAATATTTAATTTTAAAATTAAACTGTTAATATTTAATTTATCCCTAAGAGAAATAAAAAAAAATTGAAAATTTTAAGTCATTTAATAAATTAATGTGATTAATTATATATTAAATTTCTAGCGAGTCTTAATTTAATAAAATTAAGACTACCTTGCTATTAAATGCAAATATGGAAGTTTCCCCATTAAGTTACTAGCGTGTATCTTTTTCAAATTGTTCGGACTTTTCCAACTGTTCGGCTTCAAGCAGTGCCTTTGATATCCTTGGCGATCTTTGCAACATCCAGTAAGTTTCCCCATTAAGTTTCTAATTGTATAAGCTCTTCCAATCACTTTAATTTTTTCAAAAAACTACGTATTTAATCACTTGAATTGAAGAGGTTAACATATTTCACCATTGTGAACTTATCTTTGGATCTTTTTGCATTTCTTCGTATCATCCTCCAAAATCTTTTGTTTTGCTTCTTATATTATGCCCTCGTCTCTTTTCATGTAATGATATTGTGTGGCATGTTCTTTCCAGTTAGAAATGTAACAGAGTCCCCCGTCGAACAACTCCCCCTTTTGACAGCACTCAATACATTTGCTGAAGAAGTTGACTTTATTGTAAGCATCTTCTGCCAGCTTATAATATGCTGCTTGTGTGAAACATTCTACAGCTTCTTCAAGTTTGGGAATAGGAAGTCTTTCCATAAATAAACAAAAAAACCTACAGCAGAATCTTAGACACACTGGATTGTAAATTTGCAACGGAAAAGATAAAAATTAATATATGTTTGTATAATAAATTATATTAATTAGACATATCATTTAATTTTTCTAAAAGTATCATTATTTGGAACATGTTTTATGTTTTTATGGTACTTACTAGATGTGTCATTGCTAAGACTAATAGATTGTTAAGACTAATAGATTGTTAAAACTAATAGATTGTTATGACTAATAAGGGGCTGAAAAATATAAACTTTGTCACTATTATAAGTGTCATTGATATGATAATATTTATTAAGAATGTATTGAATTGGAACAAATTAGTTAGTATTTTTATTTGTAAAATATGTAATCAGTTTTAAAATGGCGTTGGCAACAAACTAGAAGAGTCGAGTGAAAGAGTCTTGGCTTGCTTCTCTATGGCTTCGTTTTCCATTTCTTCATTGATGAAATTCTCTTTGCTTAGTTATATCCTTCTTCCTCGGGGTTGTATTCTCGCCCATGATCTCAGTGAATAGATTTTTACGCGTTGCACGATAGGTCCTCGCCGCCCTTTATTGTTAAATTAGTAGAATTGTTATCAAAATGCATAATGCTTAATGACTACCCTTGTTATACGGATATTTTTTGTAGCTTGGCAGGACAGAATAAAAAGCTGAACAGGAGTTTATATTGGGATCGAAAGAGAGAAATTGTAGTCAATTACTCTTGTCATCAGTTTCTACCAGGCTTAGATTTACGAACTGTGGAAGTTGGAGTTGTACATGGCTTATGCAGCATATCTTCGGCATCGTGTGTTGTGTTGTTATTTTGTGAAGTTTAATTAGTTATGTTTCCTTCAATCAATGCAGATTTTGTGATGTTGGTGCTGGGTTTGTCGGTAATTTTTCCATAGTTGAGTTATTTGCTTCCTATTTTCAGGCTACTATTCTACCAAAGAGTAATAATAAATTCTTTTCCATATCCCATTTTCAGGCTCAGTCTCCAGTTCTTCTTGCAAGGTCCAATTTGCTAATTACAACGGATATAAAGTGGGCAATTCTTGTTATTGGCTTTGAGCACGTGATTATCCATTCTTTTTTATTTGTGATCTCGTGCCATTTTTATACATGTTGTTCTATTTGTTCTCTCCTCCTTTGTTTTTCAGACTGTGAAAGTATGAAAAAAAAAATGAGGCTATATTTCATAAAAATGTGTGTTCTATAGTCATGCCATTTCAAAATCAATTAGCCTAAGGACCTAGAGACATGTAATGTCATATCTATAAATTTGTCTAGGTCACTATTTTTTTATTTTATATTAAATATTACAGCAAAGTCAAAATATATTCGTATCTTGTATTGAAATAGATGATAGATAAATAAATACTCACCTAATTATATACTTTTACTCTATTTTTTAAATGATTTCTATACATTGAGAAGTATGAATAGAATATTACTTTCTTCCTCACTAAAAATAAAAGAAAGAAAAGAGAAATATTATTATAAAAACAAAAAGATGTACATTATATACTTGGGAATATTTATTATAGGAAATGAGAAATTAAACAAAATATTTATAAAAATAATATACACAAATAAGGATATTACTATCAAAAAACGAACATATACGTTATATACCTTTTATACATGGGAATTTTGATTATTAAAAATGAGAAATTAAGCAAAGTATTTGTTTAAATAAGCTACATAAATAAGGAAAATTAGATTTTGGGGTCTAGTAAATAGAATATAAAATTTTTAAGTAACTAGAAATAAATAAAATAATATAGTTAACAGGAAAATACATGGCTAATTAAAATTTTCCTTTTCTCATTACACTATTTATTTTGTCTTTTCCTTAGTCATTTTAGATAAAAAAAAATCATCTTATTTTTTCTTTTCATCTATGTAATGGCCTATATTTTATTATAAATTAGAGAATCAGCTTTTACCTCAAAAATGATTTAAATAATTTTTTGTTAAAATAAAAACAAATAAAGGAATAAAAACCTATAATGCACATGAATGCATGATGGGAGGTTCTAGGATCAGATTTGAAGGAGAATAAAATATTTTTTTATTAATAAATTGACTTTTCTCATATTTTACTTTAATATAAAGAATAATTAAATGATATTTTTTTGTTTAAATATTTTTTTTCTAAGAATCATACTACTTGTGAGAAATAATTTCTCATGTTAAAATATTATTCTAATAATGTTGCCTATGTAAACAAATTCAACATTATTACAAAAATTAATGTTCATCCATTTTATCTTATATCTAACATGCATTTTAATATTTTATTAAATTGATTTTTGAATATTCTTTTAACAGATAAAAAAGAGGTTGCTAAACGAATAATATTGGAATGTTGATGTGTTCTTCCTTTTGAAGTGTGATCACTATTGGAAATAATTGATTCTTTAAAAATGGATCGTTCATGGATCTCAAAGGGTCGAAGATCGAAGGAATATGAAGATGGAGTTGAATGCTTTGTTGCATTTGCAATACAAAATTCTGCAAATAAAACCTCCATTAAATGTCCATGCTTACAATGTGGTAATATGATTTTCAATACTCCTCAAAAGATTCGAGACTATCTGTTTTTCTTTGGAATTGATCAGAGTTACCATACATGGTATTGGCATGGAGAGGCAGCTCCAAGTGGCCTACCTTCCATAAGAGCAGAACATTATGATAGACTTCAATTTGATGATCAACGTAGTACAATAGAAATGGTTAAAGATGCACATGATGATTGTCAAAATGATCATTAATTATTTCAAGATTACTACAAGATCTAGGAAAACCATTATATCCTGGTTGGAGAAACTTTACAAGATTGTCTGCTTTGATCAAATTATACAACTTGAAAGCACATTTTGGGTGGTCTGATAATAGCTTTTCAGAGCTTTTACAAATTATTGGAGAAATGTTGCCTTTAAACAATGAATTGCCTTTGTCGATGTATGAAGCAAAAAAGACATTAAATTATTTGGGAATGGAATATGAGAAAATACATGCATGCCCAAATGATTGTGTACTTTATCGGAAGGAGTTGAAAGATGCATCCTTATGTCCTACCTATGGAACTTCGAGGTGGAAGACAGATATCACAGGAATGTGGAATTGCAAAAGTAATGTGGTATTTTCCTCCAATTCCAAGATTTAGAAGAACGTTTCAATCATCAAAAATTACAAAAGAGCTCATATGACATGTTGAAGAAAAAAATTTTAATGGGAAAATGCGGTATCTATCAGATTTACCATCATGGAAGCAAGTTGATCACAGATGGCTTGAGTTTTCCAATGAACCTAGAAACTTGAGACTTACAATTTCTGCAGATGGCATAAATCCTCATAGTTCATTTAATAGCAAACATAGTTGGTGGCCCATTCTCATGATAATTTACAACCTTCCTCCATGGTTGTACATGAAAAGAAAATTTATGATATTATCTTTATTAATTTCAAGTCCACGACAACCTAGCAATGACATTGATGTCTATTTAGCACCTCTAATAGAAGATCTAAAAATATTGTGGGAGGTCGGAGTTCAAGTTTTCGATGCACATAAACAAGAAATCTTTACATTAAGAGCCGTTCTTTTATGGACAATCAATGATTTTTCTGTATATGGAAACATGTCAGACTACAAAGTTAAAGGATATTATGATTGTCCAATATGTGGAGAAGAAACATATTCTTTTAGGTTAAAGCACGGAAAGAAAAAAGAACTCCTATACTGGACATAGACGATTTCTTCCAAGAAACCATCCTTATACGAAACAAAAGAAAGTATTTGATGGAAAACAAGAGTTCGGGTCACCTCCACAAATTTTGACTAGCAAGGAAATATTAAAAAAAATCTATGGAATTTGCAATTCTTGGGGGAAAAAAAGGTTAATCTGGGAAAATCTGAAATCAACAATACATGTTGTTGGAAAAAAAAAGTCAATTTTCTTTGATCTTGAGTATTGGAAATATCTTTATGTTCATCATAATTTGGATGTAATGCATATTGAGAAAAATGTTTGTGAAAGTATTATTGGTACATTACTCAACATTGCAGGTAAGACAAAAGATGAGCTTAATTCTCGCTTGGATCTTGTAGATATGATCTTAAGGAGCAAATTGGCACCAAGGGTTGATTCGAAGAGAACATATCTCCCTCATGCATGTTATACACTTTCTACAATGGAAAAGAATGTGTTTTGCCAAATACTTTCACAATTGAAGGTTCCATATGGATATTGTTCGAACCTTCGAAACCTCGTGTCAATGAAATACTTGAAACTTAATAGCTTAAAATCCCATGACTATCATGCATTAATGCAACAATTTTTGCCGGTTTTGTTACGTTCTATCTTGCCCAAGCATGTGAGGAATGCCATTTGTAGATTGAGTTTATTTTTCAATGCTCTTTGTACTAAAGTCCTTGATGTTTCTTCATTAGATGAATTACAAAATGAGATAGTGGTGACATTATGCTTGTTTGAAAAGTACTTCCCACCTTCATTCTTTGATATCATGGTGCATCTTACTGCGCATCTTGTAAGAGAAGTGAGACTTTGTGGACCGGTTTACGTTAGGTGGATATACCCATTTGAAAGGTTTATGAAAGTGTTAAAAGGCTATGTACGAAATCGTACTAGACCTGAAGGTTGTATTGCTAAATGCTATATTGCAGAAGAAGGAATCGAGTTTTGTACATTGTACTTATCAAATGTGGAAGCAATTGGAATTCCTAGTAATTCAAACATTGACCACAAAGTCGGGGCACCAATATTTGGAGGTCTTACTATGAAGGCCGAATCCAATTTATGGTTACAAGCACATCATTATGTGTTGGAAAATACATCAATTGTCCAACCTTATATTGAGTAAGCACTACTAACTTTTTGTTTCTTTATTTGTTGTACATATAATATATTACTCTAGTTATTTAATTTTTATACATGACCTCATAGAGAGCACATGCAATGGCTGAAAGTGAAACATCCACGTCAATCAAAAAGGCAAAAGTGGTTACAGCATGAGCATGCTCATATTTTTACCTTTTGGTTACGACAAAAGGTACTAAAATGGTTTCTTAAAATTTCCTTTTCGTTTTCGTTATTAGTTAACATATATATGATAACTGTATCTTATTTCTATAGGTTGAAGTTTCATTGGGAAATAATGAACCTGTATCTGAAACCCTTAAATGGATAGCTAATGGTCCAAGCCATTATGTGTTGAAGTATAATGGTTATGTCATCAATGGGTGTCAATATAATACCAAGGAACATGATGATTTACTAGCTACCCAAAATAGTGGAGTTAGTATTATATCAACGACCATGCAAATTGCTAGTGCTAAGGATAAAAATCCTATTTTATGGGAACTTTGTTTCTATGGGGTTATTACTGAGATTTGAGACCTTGATTATACTATGTTCAGAATTATAGTCTTCATGTGTAATTGGGATGATAATAATAATGGAATCATGGTCGATGATCTTGGGTTTACCTTAGTTGACTTTAGCAGATTCGCTCATAAATCAGATCCATTCATATTAGCCTCCCAGGCTAAGAAAGTCTTCTATGTACAAGATAAGAATAATCGAAGATGGTCCATTGTTTTATCAACTCCTCAACAATACTTCACAGAAAGAGCAAATGATGATGATCTCATGGACATTTCTATTGAACACAATCCAGTCATATCTTCTTTGCCACAAGTTGAATTATTTGATGCACTGGATGAATCTAATCAAATTTGTAATCGAGATGATTGTGAGGAAATTTGGGTTGAGAACAAATCATAAATGTATCTAATTTTTATCTTTGTTATGGCTTTGTGAATTGATATTCTTATATAGTTTTTTGTATTTTAAATGTATGCTTACTAGTTAATTTATTCATCTTTTTTATTAGATGAATGTTATGCTTTCAATTTTAGTTAATGGCAGGTTGAGAATATTCTAAAAATTGACATTATTATGTTTTATGCAAAGTAGCTGATTAGGTAATGCCTTTAATTAGTTAATTTTTTATTCTTTAAATTTTTTTGGATATTTTTGTACTTTTTTTAAACATTATATTTATTTTTATGATAGGTATGGAAACAGAACAACAAGATAAAGCAACTACAAGGAATAGATGTAGAGGGATAACAAGAAAGCCTATGACCACCAAGAATAGGAGTAAAGGAATAAAACTTTCAGTTAAGTATAATGTTGATGGTATTTATGTCGGACAAGCTGCGGTGCATCTCACAAGTTATTTAGGCATATTGGCATGTACCATGGTACCAATTAGATATATCACTTGGCACAATGTACCTAAGTAATTGAAGAATAAATTGTGGGACTCCATTGAGGTAAACTTGTATTTTTTTTCTATTTATAACTTTTTCTAATTTTTTTTGCAAATTTTTTTAACAACTAATAACTATGTTCATTACTTCTTTGCTGCATTTACATTGGATTGTAAAAGTAGAAGGAACTGTATCAAAATAATTGGCAGGTGCTTTATATCTTTTAAGAACATGTTGACTGCAAAGTATATCATTCCATTCAAAGACCAACTAGAGCTTCTTAAAAACCCACCAGTTGAATACAATTTTATTGAAGATGAAGATTGGACAATTTTTGTCGAAGAAAGATTGACTCAAAGATTTCAGGTATATTGCTAATTATTTTCATGGCATATACTCATTTTTTCTTTCCTTAATATAAATTAAAATTTGTAGGAGTTTTGAGATGTTCAAAAGGAAAGAAGGAAAAAATAGATTTATAATCATTATCTTAGTAGGAAGGCATATGCTGGTCTTGAGGAGGAGATGGTAAGTTAAAGATGTTACTTAACTTTTTATTTTATGTTGAATTTGCATAGAGACTCATTATATTACATTGCAATATTATAAAAGTTGGTAGAAACTAGCTTTACTAGAGTCTTTGATAGAAGTGTATTATGGAAGAAAGCAATGGAGAAAAAAGATGACACGTATGATGAAGTGTTCATTCCGGTAGTGGAGAAGATTGTAAGTATAAGTTATGGAACAAATATTTCATTTACGTTAATAACTTATTTATATTAACAAATATGTCATTTAATTTTATAAAATCATTGTGTTTCAGGATAAGATGTTGCAATAGTCACAATAAAGTCGTTTGAGTTTCAATGGAAATGACATACTTACAGAAGCATTGGGAACTCCTGAATATAGTGGTTGAGTACGAGCTAAAGGAAGCATTATTCTCCACGACAATATTTTCATTCTATGGCAGATAGTGCTTTGCGGAAATTTATGAAAGAATCGCAATAGCGACAATCAAAGTTTGAGGCAAAGATTTTATTCCAACTCTCTCAGATGGTACCCACAGCACCTCAATCTGATGTTGGTAGCTCTAACATGCTACAAAAACATATTGTCCTTCCTGAAAGTGTTGAGCAACCAAAACATCGAGTAGAAGACCACACTCCACCAATGCTAAAAGCAAATAATGTACGTTGTATTTCATATTATGTTCTTTAATAAAAATGGGTTAACACAAACTCATAATTTTCATATCAACCTACCTAGTTGATATGAAAATATAGAAGTAATGTTACAATATAAGTTAGCATAATAAATTATATTAATAAGCTCATTAAGTTATGATAACTTAATTTTGTCTAACTAATTCTTTCCTAATTGGAAATTATCAACTTTAGATGATTGCATATAACTAAACAATATTGTTTCATTTTACAGGTGAGGAATTGTCAATTGGCCATAGGGACAAAAGAAAATATAGTTGCAACTGAAACTATGGTACTTGAATGTGGTGCTAACTTCTTCGTTGCTGTGGATGTTTCTTATGAACCAAATGCATTACTTCCTATACATATTCCAAGTCAAATTACCACTATTTGAAATGCTATTGGGCATCAAATTTTATGGTCTGCCCAATTAGTCATTCTTACTACTCATCGCATCCAGGTATGTGTTTTTTTTAAAATAAATAATTTCTTGTTAATAATTAAAAAACAATTTTATCTAGATAATTATTATATATAATATGATATTTTATGTTTGATAACATTCAAAGAAATTTAAGAAACAAAGTAATAAAGAGAGAACATTGAGTTTTAATGTTGAGAACCCTGTAGATATCAAGAACTTTGCTACATTAGTTGGCCTTTTATTAAAGGATGAGATGGTACATGCAGTAGAAATCATAGAGGAGGTTTTTGGAGAGTTTTTAAGACCTTCCTCATGAAAGAAGATATGGATATCATAATATCATCAATAGAGGTATCATCTAATTGCCTTATTTTCTATATATGGTAAGAGAAACATTTAATATGTTTTTTATATATTTTAACTATCTTATTTATGCTTTAATTTTTCATAATGAGAATTGTATTTAATATTAGTTAAATTAAAATATTACAACTTTTAAATTTTGTGTGAAATTAAATCAGACACTTGCATAATAAGATGGTTGATGCTAAAGAGGTAGAGCGATTAATTTTTGTAAATCTGACCTTGGTTTCCAAAGCTCGATTGGGAGAAGTAAGCAAGAAAAATAGGTCAAGGGTTATAGCTAATCTGTTGATGAATGTAAATAATGTTGATTTTGTTTTTATTCCATATAACCCATGGTAAGTTATTAAACATAAGTAAGATTATAAGTATGCATATTTATCAAATTTTAAATGTTATGTTGTTACACTAATATTAATTTTGTAGTGATCTTTGGATATTGGTGGTACTTGACATAAGGACTTTGATCGCCTATTACCTTGATTATTTGTATCATCAACCGTCAGATGATCTTAAAGACATTGTTAATATGTAAGTTTTCCCCTTATTATTATAGAATGAAGCATAGTAGTTAATAAAAAATTTTTTTCTTCATGCAGTGCTCTAAGAAGTCATCCACATAAAAAACATAAATAATCAAAAAGATAGCCTAATTAGGTTGTATTAGGGGTAAATAACTCATTAACTGAGTAATAAAATATTTAGTATCTTCTGCTTAATTTTAAACATAGTACAATATGACTTGCAATTAACTCCATATATATATATAATGATTTTATTTTCCATTCAGTGCCCAAGACAAGGTAGTGTTGAATGTGGATACTATGTGATGAGATATATGAGAGATATCATTCTCGATCAATGATGCCTTATAACAAAGGTATGTGTTGATTTGTTGGTTCTCAATATATCAGTTTTTTTTTATTTTCCAATTTTATTGATGAAAATAATACTTTACTTTTCAATAGTTTAATGGGATAAAATCATACAACAAAGATGAGTTGGATGAAGTTTGATCTGAATGAGTGTTATTAGTGACTCAATTAATACTTTTCTTGGTTTGAAAAGCATTGGGGACACCTTTTTGTATTGAAGCATGAACAAATTTTGGCATTTCCAACTTTAACTTTTGATGAGGTTTATACTTTATATCTCTTTTGACCCAAACTATGACTGAAGGTAAATTTTTAGACATAATCATTGGAAGACATTTTAGTATTATCCTTACACATTCATTATATTTTTCTAATTTCCAAAGGTTGAATTACGTTAGTATATTGTATGAATGATTCATAGGCATTTAAAGGTAAACTTTTATTTGGTCAAGTTAGAAGATCTTCCAACTTTGGAATGGTCTATGAACTATTGTGATAATAAAGTTATTTTTTATAATGAGATCAAGTTTATTACTTCTTACTTTTTATTAAATATTCAAAACTTGAATATGCAATTAGAATTTTATTGTTATCATATTATCTTTTGTTTATGTTGTCAACTATAGATTTTTTTTGTAGATTGGCAATGGAAAAAATTATGATTTCGACTTTTGTTTTCAATACTTTACCATAACATTGTAAATTACCTTTTCACCATTATAAAACACAATTATTATTTCAATGCACAATTTTTTTTAAAAAGCCTTTATTTTATTAATGAATCTAAAACTATAAGTTGATTGGATTACTATATTTCTGTAATCAAATAGAACTTGAAATTACATTACATAGCATCTCATCAAGTTTTTTTAATGTATTGGGAAGATGACAAGTAATTTAACTTTTCATTTTATTAAATTTAATTGGTTTTTGTAGTGTTTTTTCAAGTAGTTTGTGAGATCTTTCAACTCGCTACACACATATATGGTTTTAATGAATTATTATTGTTTTGTATTTTAAAATATTTGATCCACTATTATGCCATAATTGATAAATCTCTTGTTTTATATTTTACCCATTACTATTAACTTTGTTTTTGTTTTTGTTAAATTTGTTTAATCGTATATGTCAATTGTTATATATATTATTTTTATGATATGTTGGTATCATTCCTTTTTTTTATTTTCTAATGCTCTATAATATATCTTTTTCTGCAAGTGTAATTATTTATTGTTCATCCTTTTGTATGTAGGTTACTTTTTTTGGAAATTAACTTTCAACTTTGACAGGCTAGCATGAAGCAATTTATTAGAGATAAGGCACAATTTGGTTGCATATATATATCAGAAATTTTGAATTGAATTAAAGAAATGAATGTTGAAATTGTATTATATTTTTTTTTTGAATTGTAAGAAGTCTGAGTTCCCCATTGTACTTAATAACTTTATTCTTGGTATGGATTGTAAATAATATTTTTCTTATGTGCATGTAGTATTACAATAACAGGTGAAAATATATTTACAATAATTATTAAATTTATATTTAATTAAATCATTATCTTTCTTGACACTTTTACTAAGTGTCATTGTATTCAAATATTTTAAGATTGATACAACAAATTATGACATTTTCTGAGTATCAAGGTATTTTAGTATAATAAACAATGACACTTTATTTTAGCGTCAATGTTTGATTCAACGACGCTGCAAAAAAAACGATATTATATGCAAAGACTTTTTATATCATGCTAGCGGATGACGCTATCGATAAGTGACATGAATTATATTTAATGATGCTTTTTAAGTGTTTTTGATTATGTTTTTTGTTGTAGTGCATGGCCCTCTACCAGTTTCGGGCATACCTGAGGCCGTGCTATCTTTAGCATAACTCATATGACCTTGCTACGTGTTGTCTCTACCTCGTCCACATGTCATATCTGTAAAAAATACATAAGGCAATGAAAATAAATAAAAATAATTAACGATTAAAATAATATAAAACTCATTGTCTACTCATTCTCTTCAGAATCATCCAAAATACATCCATTCATGATCGTCTTCCATAACTAGTTAAAAAAATCATTTTATTTAACAAACTGATTGTCTCTAATTATAGTTATATATAATTATAAAGACATTTATTTAGATATACAAATATTTATATATAATTATACACATATAGTTTAAAATAATATTGTATGTTGTTATACATGTAAATATAAATATAGTTACAAGTGGTTATACATATAGTTAAGCGTATATTTATACATATATGTTTATATATTTGTTCATTTAATTTTATATATTTATACATATAGTAATGTATAGGTATAGATATAGTAAAATTTCTTTTTATATACTACTATATACAAATATATATTTAATATAAGCTATAAATTTAATATTTAAATATAATTTTGCATAAAGCTTTTAAAGTTATACATATAGTAAGATACAATTATTTATAGTTATATATTATTTTACATATAATATATATAGGTATAAATAATTATATATCATTAAACATATAGTTATATATAGATATATTCATACAAGTAGTTATAAGTAGTTATACATAAATATAAACAATATTATTAAAAAAAATATTTTGCTTTAATTATATTAATACATATATGTATATATAGTTACAAATATAGTTATATATAATTATATAGACATTGATTTAGATATACAAATATTTATATATAGTTATACACATATAGTTTAAAATAATGTTGTATGTTGTTATACATGTAATTATAAATATAGTTACATTTTGTTATACATATAGTTACTCATATAGTTAAACGTATATTTATACATGTAGGTTTATATATTTGTTCATTTAATTTTATATATTTATACATATAGTTATGTATAGGTATAATATAGTAAAATAATTTTTATATACTAGTATATACAAATATATATTAAATATAAGTTGTAAAGTATATATTTAAATATTATTATGTATAAAGTTTTTATAGTTATACATTAAATTAAGATACAGTTATTTATAGTTATATATTATTATTCATATAATATATATAGTTATAAATAGTTATATATAATTAAAAAAATAGTTATATATAGATATATTAATACACGTAGTGATAAGTAATTATACATAAATATATACAACCTTATAAACAAATATTTTAATTTAAGTATATAAATACATATATGTATATATAGTTACAAATATAGTAATATTTAATTATATAGTGGTACATATTTATACAAATATTTATATATAGTTATACACATATAGTTATAAATATGTATGTAGTTAAAGATATAATTATATTTAACATTTATATAGTTATACATTTTGGTAAAATAAAACTATATATAGTTATATATTAGTATACATATAGTATATATTTTTTAGAAATATAGTTATATAGAATTATACATATAGGTATACCTTATTATATAGTTACAAATTAGTTATGTAAAGTTATAATTATAGTTATAAAAATAGTTCACTTTATTCTAAATATAGTTATAAATACTTTTAGATAAAATGGCATATGATTTTATAATTAAACACGTGTTTCTATATAATATTTGTGTATAAAATATTTTTATAAATGTTACTTAAATATTATTATATTTATATGTAACACTTTTATAAATAATATATAGTATATATATATCACATTTATAAAAACATTGTAAAAATTCTATATTTATATAAAAAATAATATGTAATATGAATATTTACAAAATTGTATAATCACTTAATGTTACATAATTGTTATATAAAAAAATATATAAATGGATAGTTTAATGTAAATTTTGTATAGATATTTATAAACATTAATACATATGTATAAATATTTATATATAACATTATATGTTTATATAAACATATCAATGTGTATTTGTAATGCAATCCATTTATATATATATTAAACTATAGCATTTATATATAATATCATATGATTATATAAATGTATAAAAGTTTATATATACTATTATAGACATTTAAGATTAACATTATATAAAAGTTTGATTTAACATTAATCGTTATATATATTAAAGTATAGATATTTATATATAATGACATATGCTTATATAAATATAAACCATTAACATTATGATTATTCGGATGCAAACATTTTGTAATTGAAATCAAAATCACTAAAACCCAAAAAATCTAAACAATAGACGAACAAATTTTAAACATGAAAAATTATAGCTTAATTAATTGTGTCGTGTCAAAAGAATGTTAGGTTAGATAAAATTGAAGCAAAAATTAAGAAATTAAAGCAGAAATAAAAAAACCTAATACTTGATTATACTAAAAAAATGAAAATCTGATTGTCTATATATAATTCAGAGAGACGAGGATATGTATAAACATTTTGAAGGAGAAGAACAACGAAAAACTTACCTAGATTCAGAAAAAAGATCGAATTTTATCGATTTCGTGCTTACATTCACCTCTAATTCGAAAAAATAATGGTGTTTCGATTAATTTAGGTTTTAATGACTTAGTAAATGATTTTCAAATCAAAAAAAATTATAACAATGAATTACCGACCAAAATTATGGTAGGTAAAAGGTCAGTGAGAATAAATTTACTGACCAATTTTAATAGTAATATATTTTTAGTCGTTAAATAGTCGGTAATTTGTCGGCAATTTCTATCCGCTATTTCCATCCTAATTTGTTGACCAAAATCCGACCAAAAATATTTGTTCGATAGGTATGGTCGGTTTTTGGTCGTGAATTAGTTGGTAATTACAGACCTAAATAATTAGTCGGTAGTTTAGTCGGTAATTATGACGTTATAAATATATTAGATAACCACTTTATCGATTATTTTTAATGGTAATAATTTTTTGGTAATTAAATGATTGGTAATCTTTTGGAAATATTTTTTACTAATTCCCTCCTAATTTACAAACTAATTCCTGACCAAATATATTTGGTCGGTAATATTTGGTCGGTAGTTAGTCAGAATTTTGGTCAGAAGTATTTTTTTACAATTCTCCTCTTTGGATCTCTAAATTGGTCATGAATTAGTCAGTACTTACCGACCTATATATATGGTCGGTAAATGGTCGATAAATGGTCGGTAAGTATGGAGTTATAAATAATATGAAAATCCACTATACCGACCAATTTTAATGGTAATATATTTTTAGTCGGTAAATGGTTGATAATATATTGGATAATCACTCTACAGACTGATTTCTGACCACAAATATTTGGTCGGTAATTATGGTCGATATTTGGTCGGTAATTATAATCGATATTTGGTCGGTATTTGGTTAGAAATTTGGTCGGAAATTTGGTCAGAATTTTTTTTTCTGATACCTTTTTTTGGTCGCTAAATAATCATGATTTGGACAACAATTACCGACCAAATTTTTAGTTCGATAATTTTGTCGGTATTCTCATAATTTTTAGATATATTTATAAGAAATTTAGATATACTTAAATATGATTTATCTTGTGATAATTTATATTTGAATAAAATTAATTAAATATTAGTTGTAAATTATAAGATAATTAAACTTACTTTTATTTTTATATACAATAGATTTCATTAAATTAAAATAATTTATAATTATATATTTGAATTATTAATTTACTATATCTCTAATAAATAAATGACATTTAATATTTTTCATATATTGAAATATAATTAAAATTAATAAAAAGAATACTTTATAATAAAAATATAATTATAAAAACAAGTGCTAGGATTTGAACTATAGACTAGAGATACAAGTTTTAATCTTAGGGGATACAATATGTGGGACATGTATAGAACTATGTGCTCTAATGAGCAAAGAAGACAATATTGATATGCTTGGTGATAGGCTGGGCAACCGATTAATACTCAAGGACTAATTATGGATCGAGGTCAAGTGGGATTCATTGTTTGTTACATATAAATACATTTATATGTAATAAATATGGGCCTCACTCGACCTTGGTTCTCGGGTGGCCTCACAAGCATTAAATGATTGTTCAGCCCCTCAACGGGCATAGATATTATATGCTTTGCTTATCAAGGCATACAAGTTTACACATACCCCACATATCATATCACCTAGGATTTGAACTCATGATCCAAATAGCATAAATATCTATATTTAAATAAGAATTTTAATATATTTATAATAAGTAAATAAAATTACAAATTTAGTATTTCTTATTAACAAATATAATTTAATTTAATTTAATTTATATCACAAATTATATAATACATATTAATTCTTTTATTATGACTTCAAAATTATTTATCATAATTTTATTTTATTTTTATATAATGTTACTAATATTTTATGTCAAAATATTCATGGAAATATCATGATATATCTAGATGTATCCATGATATTTGATATTTTTACCCTTGGCCATGACTTTGATCATTCCTCAAAGCAAAAAGTTATAGCATTTGAATTGACCGTGCCTTGAATATTAATCTTTGGAACTTTCTATAGCTAAAAGTTATGATACTAGGAATAATACCATGACTATTACCTTAGACTTGGTAGTGAGATACTTAGTTGCTGTAAAGTAGAATTGAAACTACCATATAGCTTAATAAGGTATAAAGTCATAATACAAAGAATGAAATGATTTTATATGGCTTTACTCTCTTTTCTTTCTTAACAATCCATCAAGTCTCATATTTTATCCTAAAACTACCTATTTTTACAATTATTCATTATAATCCACCAAAACCTCTAATTTATTAAAATTATTCTGTTTAATGCTCTTTTCCATACAAACACATCATGAATAAACATCAAAATAACTAGTATTATTGGTATTCAAGATATTGAATAATAATCATCTTGTATGCTAAGGGGGCAAGACATAATCCACATCATCATACTATGAGTCCAAAAATAATTATGGTATTATCACAATATTAAATAAAACTCATCATATATAAGAAAGTAAATAATTCTAGCATATAAGTTTCTATCCAAGACTCAAGTATATTATCTCAACTTGAGCAGTAATTAATTTATTATTTATTGGTCAAACTATCCATATAATCCTCATGAGATTGATATATAGACTTATGTCTATTGTATTAATTGTACGATCCATATACTTATATTTTTCTATTGGACATACATAATCATACACTAAACGTTTGATGTTGTGCTATGAACAATAATTTTTTGACATTGTAACAAAGTCACGACACATAACACTAAGATGTTTCAACATGTGTTTTGGGCATTCCATGCATCTATTCAAGGTAAAGGTGTCAAATGGACCAGGACGGCTTGACCCTTTTTTGGTGGCCAATCGGGTCAGTGTGTTGTGCTCGACATGGCCCAATACAATAACCATGCCATGCTAGGCATGGCACGACTTGAGGAGTGCTAGCCCGTCATGGCCTGGCAACCTGGCTCATACCCGATTAGGCTAGGTCATGCCTAGACTTGCCGGGTTGGGTCAGGTCGTAATGGGTTATGTCGAGTCATGATGGGATGTGTCGGGTTGGGTCGGGTCATAATGGGTTATGTCTGTTCATGATGGGATGTGTCGGGTAGTGCTGGGACGTGATGAGTCATCCTAGGATGTATCGGGGCACAAAATGTGTTGGGTCGTGCCATTTTGGCTCATTCGGAATTGGATCATCCGAAACTTCAAATATATCTTAAAATTTAAATTTTAATACTATATTAATTAATTAATTAATTAAATTAATACAAAAAATAGACAAAATTACAATCATAAGTCATAAATAACAATAAAAACTTGCACTAATTACAAAATAACAAAGTAAGATTAAATCACTAAAAGATGAAAATCACATCAAAGATAAACTCATAAATATAAAATATTAATTCTGTAAGTAAGTGTTTGAATAAATAAAGAACAAAATAATAATAAAAGCAGTAAGCTCAAATGACAAAAATAAATAAATAAAACAATCCAAAAATAATCAACCACGTAAGTGTATGATGGTATCACTAGTGGTAGGTCATATGCAAAATAGTAGGCTCAATCTCAGTCTTCAATTAACATCAATGTCCCATAAATTATCATCATCAACCAACTCCTCCACTCTCGTTGTAGTTGTAGCACAATCCTGGATGTCAAAGCTCGAATCCTCTCAATCTTTTATGTATGCTAATATTTTAACAATATATGGCCGTAATCTCGATCTCCTATCTAAAATCACATTTACTATAACAAAAAAATTAGATTCCAATACTATGCTCGACACCAGAGGAGTCAGTAAATTTCATGTCATTTTAGACAATATCAGTTAGGTGAACTCATATGATTTCTACCACTATAAAATATCAAGGTTCTTATTATCAGTATGTGATAGGATTAAGTAGTAATTTGTATCTAAGTATTGAGACAACTTGATCCTATTTGCTAGTTTATCCCATCATTTCTCCCTCACTAACTGAATGGAGAGTCATCATCTCCGAAATGGTATCCATATCCATACTCAGAGCCTGACTACTACAACCATCATACCTAGTATTACAGTATGTAAATAGCTCAATCAACTTTTCGCGAATGAATCTTTTAGGATGGTGTTCCTAGTTCATGCACGAGGATATGTATGCCAAAACATTCTCTACCCCTTCCAAATAAAACCCTAGGGTCCATGCATGCAGCCAGAAAATAAAAATATGGAATGGTAGACCGATACTTTAAGTATTTTGTTTCTATCTCAACAACCATGTCACTAAATATTGGGTCATCTCTAAACTTCCTAAAATACTACTAATATTGCATATACACCTGAGTGCAATGCAAGTGGTGGTAGTATAAACTGATGAGCACATATTCATCATGTCATAAAAAATATTTAGGAATTTCATAAATAAAATTTCTCTAGCCTAGTCAGTGTCGTCAATAATAAGTTCTCTACTCTTAATATTTACATAGTCAGATATAATGTTTTCGTATCCAACACATGATTCCAACATTAGGTAAGTGTAATTCCAATGGTGTCTCATTTTTGATTGGAATTTCTTCTTCTTTAGACCTGCAGACAAATATAAACTACCAAACTTTTGTTGTCTATGGTGCATACGAATAAATTTTAGTGATTACTTATGTTTTCTAAATCAGGGGAAACAACTTTCATCCCCGCTTGTGCTATGAGGTTAATGATGTGAGATAAGTATCTAACATGAAAAATATTTCTTAATGACCAATCTCTAATAGTCTTAATAAACATGTAAATGACTACTCCATTGTTAGATGCAGTATCAAATGTGATACTATATATTTTATTTTGAATATTGTATTCTCTAAAGTTTCTCATCATGCTCTCAAATATGACCTACCGTCATGAGGATGAAGAATCTTTGGGAATCCTAATATTTTTTTTATTTAGTATCCATTTAGAATCTATATAGTAGACGATGAGACATGCATAAGATGCATCATCGTGATTGGTCTCAATATTAGACTTCACGGACACCACTCCACTATATTCCTCTAAATTCATTAATTAATATTTCTTTTTCTAAGTTATAGTATTTTATTATGTTGTTCCTAGATGTGAACTTAAGAATCTTATGATATGTAGGCTGAAAATAAGTTTGTGTGAAACTAACTATCTTTGGATCCTCTGAAAATCTAATCGAAAGACCCATTATGTGGATCAGTTTGGCTATGCCTTTCCTCCCTAACTCTTTGTGATATATGAAGGGGGTTAACATATAGACTGAATTAGACCCGGCCTCAAAGACCTGACCATTGAGTTGGGTTTGCCTACGACCATGTTTTTTGGTGTATTGTTCGGCATGCCTCTTAAAAATGGCCAGTCCCACATGAAATCTTACAGGTAAATATTTTTTTACAATATTTTTATTGTGCCAATTTTTCATCGGAACTACTAATATTTTAATGTTGTATAATATTAAAATGAGTCCCAACTATTAATTATTTTCTAGTTTTTTGTTTTTTAAATGTTTGAGTTGAGGTGACCAGAGAAAACAAAGTTTCACCTACCTTGGACCTTTCCTTATTTTTAATTGTACCTTGGACTTTTTTATTAGTTTATTGATTATATTATAAATTTTGTTTTTAAAATTAAATATTAATTAAATTAAAAGTTTTAACAAAAATTAAAATAAAATAAAAACTAATCTAAACAAAATTTAAAAATCAATACCTGTAATGCATAAAATTCTATTTAATTTATGATGTTCGCACCACAATCGATAGTTCGTACTCTACACATCAGTCTCAAAAGTCAAAATCAAAAGATGAGATCGAGAGAGAGAGAGAGAGACAAGAAAGTCGATATGTAAAAGAGAGATAATATGAGAGAGATAATATGAGAGAGATAAGAAAAAAATTGAGAATGAGAGAGGGTAAATATATATAGATTTGAAAAATGTTATTTGAAAAAAAATCAAGTTTTTATATTTTTTAAAATTTTTATGTATATTTAATGGGTAAAATCATGAGGGCCATTAGATTTCTACCCCTAGCCATTTTGGCCGAATCCAACGGCTTAAAACGTAATTTTGTTTATCATTGGGTCAGTTTGACCATCGAACCAACTCAACTGTCATAGATTTCATAAGCTTTGACTTCTGGAATCTGTAGGAGCTTTAGATTGTTGGGTTCGGTCCTTCAAACTTTGGAGTTCAAATGTGGACTGACCCCAAAACTAGCATACGATCCAGCCATCCAGGGCCAGGGGATAGGGCACGGTTCGGGTCATGCCGATGAACCATGCATTCAGGCCAAGGTATCAGGCCTTGCCTAGCCCTGCATGAGGCCCGGTTACCTTGGCACCACACAGCATAAGGCATGCTTCAAGCCAGCCCAGCATGGGTCCAGATATAGTTCTGGACTATGTCATGCCGGGCTAGGCATTGATGTGTCGAGTAGTGCCTCGGGCTGGGCCCGTGCTGCCTGGCCCGTTTGACACCTCTAATTCAAGGGTTCACTCATTAATATTATCACATTTTAAGTTTCCATGGAATATATTTGTATATAAAGTATAAAGGAACCTTAATGATTGTTATGGGTTGCAATAAGAAAAATCAATTTTTTCCTTTAGGTTTTGCTATAATAGAATTAGAGAATATTTATAATTAGGGATGACACTTGATATGCATTAGAAACAAATTAACTCAAAAGATTGTATTTTCTATTATTTCACACAAATATCCAGGTATTATGGCATTAATGAGTGGTGTTCATGTATGTTGGTCATTGTTATGAGCCAAATGCATATCATAGGATTTTCATGCACCATCTTTCAAGTAATTTCATGAATCATTTCAAAGATAAAGTTTGAAGAATATAGTGTGTAGAGATGTTGCAACTACTAATGTTCAAAATTTTAATAAGTACATTGAAATAATTTAAAAAATTAATATGGAAGCTCAAAAATTATTGGAGGCAATCCCTCATGAGAGATGGACTCTATCCCATGATGGTTGACAAAGATATGGGTTGATGAATACAAACAAGGCAAAGATATTCAATAGTGCACTTAAGGGAGCCCGAAGCATGCCAATTACTATATTAGTGTAATTAACATTTTTTTTGACTCAATAGATGCCTTGTTTCAAGGAGAAGACATGGTAGTAATAGCTTGACATCAAATAAGAGATACACTCTCTTTGTAGATGCTAAGATTATTGCCAATCTAGTTAAGACTACATCTTATGAAGTTGTTTTGTATGCCTAGAGCCAAGGTGTATTTCATGTTAAGTATAAGCTTGGTAAAATACAATCGCTCACCTTACATGAGGGCAAAAGCACATTAGGGAAAACACTCACATCTGGATTTCCATTTAGCCATATTCTAGCAATATGTCAATGTTACTCTCTTGATTGGAATATATTTATTCAAGGGCACTATAGTACTCAATCATATTATGCTAAATGAGCAACATTATCTCATCCTTTATTCATTGAAGAGGAGTGGCCTCCATATGATAGTCCAATTTTTGTTCCTATCGAAATCAATGAAATGCATCTTAGTTGGACATCCAAAAGTAACCTGCTTGCATAATGAAATTGATGTCTGAGAGGGTAAGACGTCCATAATATGTGGATTATGTAATCAATCGGGTCACCATTGATGCTTTTATAACAATAGGATAAATAGTTGACTAATCAATATGATTGTTTTTCTTTAATTTTTTAACATTTTCATTATTGGATTATGGGAGTCTCTTGCTAATTATATCACCAATACGATACCAATGGTAGGTGGTATGGAATAACATGATCTCTATATGAACTGGTATAGATGTATTACATGATATCTAATTGCACTGCCACTCCATAGAGCTCATATGAGGTACCATAACATAGCCGCGACATCTAAGTTATTGGTATGATATCATTCAACTTCTTTAACTTTTATATATTTTGCAAATTGATAATAATAATAATAAGTTGTTGGTTCCATTACTTTTTTCTGATCACTATGATTGCAGAGATAGCTCATAGGTATGATATAGAATCTTCAAGGTTGATTTATGATATTCATGATCTTGATTACATTGGTTTTATGTCAAATTTGACAAGAGCATGATCATCACATGTATTCAATTGTTGTATTATTATTACTAATCCTCAATTCAACAAGGATTTTTTAGAATTCCAGTAAGTAGAGGAAGAGCAGAATGCATGAAGAAGAAGAGCAGAATGCGTGAAGAAAAAGAGCTTCGGCGGAAGAGATAGCGAGTACAATTAAAAAATTGATATAAAAAATAATAGTCTATACTTCAAAAAAATTAAATTAGAGTTTATATATCATGTCTCGATAAATGATAAAAATAAAAGATATTTTTATATTTACAGCACATCAAACACGTATATTAAATGAATATAGCAGTGGGTAAGATGGTAATTTAACCAGTAGTAGAACCCAAGCAAAACAAATATAAGGTAGAGGTTTGATATCAACATTCTTTCTCATTTGATGTAATTGGTTCAAGTCCTAGCTATTCTCTTAGATTGCCTTATTTTTCTTTAGACAATGACTTAGTAAAGATATCAGCCAGTTACTCTTTAGTTCTGCAAAAAATTAGTTTTATTTCATTAGTCTCAATCTAAGCCCTATGTGTTTTGTTCTGCAATACATTACAGCATCACTAGCTATGGATATAGTGGACTAATTGTTACATAATATATTAGTCAGGTATTTTAAAGGTTCATCCAGATCGGTCAAAATTTTTTCATCTAAAAAGCATGGATGTTGCTACTGAAGCAGAAACATATTTATCTTCAGTAGTAGATAGTGCAACTCTAGATTATTTCTTGGTGACCAAAAAACAGCCATAGTTCCTAAAATAAAGATGTATCCATTAGTACTTCGATTGTCTTCTGGACATCCCTCAATTTACTATCATAATAAGCAGATATTTTCGTGTGTAAAGTTCTAGAATATCTTAGACCCAAGTCTAAAGTCCCTTTAAGGTACCTTATGACTTGTTTAGCAACACTAATGTGTATATGGTTAAGTGCAGCATAAATCTAAATAAAAAGTGTATAGTATACACTATATCAGGTCGTGTGGAAGATGCATACAACAAACTACCAATTAGGCTTCTGTATGGTTTGCCGTAAAAAATTCTACCTTGGGCAAAAATTAGTTTCTAGTTTACAACTAGTGGTGCAGAAACTAGTTTAAAGTCACTCGTGCCATAGTTCTTCAGTATAGACAAAATATATCTTGTTTGGCATACTGATACACAACTTGAGTCTTGAAGGATTTCATGTCCCAAGAATTGATTCAAAAAGCCTATGTTTGACATTTCATATTTGCTTTACATGTCCTGTCTAAAGGCTTCTATTAATTTTGATTTATTACACGTAAAGATATATCATCTACATAGATTGACACAATCAATATTCCAGAATTTTTAGCCTTTTTAATATAGAGTGTTGACTCACTCATACGTCATTTGAATCCTTGATTCAACAAGTAAGAGTTTATTTGTTGATACCAAGCACATGGAGTTTGTTTCAACCTATATAGAGTTTTATTTAATATATAAACACAGTACTCACCCTCTTGTTTTACAAACCCAATGAGTTATTCTATATAAATCTCTTCCTTAAGATTTCAATTCAAGAAAGCTGATTTAATATCTAGTTGGAATAGAGCCCAACTTTCTATCCAACTAAGACTATTAAGAATCTCACGGTTTCTAACCTTACTACAGAAGTAAAGGTTTTTAAATAGTCTATGTTAGTCTTTTGGGAATAACCATTGGCCACCAATCTAGCCTTATATAATGGTTGATTAGTGTTTGGTTGAATCTTAATCTTAAATAACCACTTAACTCCAATACTGTGTTTATTTTTGGGTAATTATACTAATGTCCAATTATGATTTTTTTCTATGACAGAAATTTCTTTCTTCATTTCATCAACCCATACTTGATGCTTTACTACCTCTTCATAATTGAGTGGCTCAACTGAGGAGTTGTTGCATCGTTGGTATATTTTAGTTAAGGACTTATATTTAACAGGTGTAACAATGTTACCATTTTTTTCTATGTATGATTCCGACTCAGAAAGAAAACTAGAAGCGTACCTTGGCTTGCTTTCTATGCTATCATTTTCTGAAGATTCTAAATTCTAGCTTTGTATGCTAATAATTTGCACAACATATTTTTTTGCAAACTTTCTTCCCATTTAGCATTTTCGTTAATAATTATATCATGCTTACCAGAAATATTTTTGTTTCTAGTGGATACAGTCAGTAACCCTTGGATTTTAGACTGTATCCAACTAGAATACATTCTAGACTCTTAGAGTCTAATTTTGTATTAGTAGGTTTTTGGTATGTGAGAGTAACAAATACTCTCAAATACTTTCAGATATTTTATATTTGGTTTCCTCCCAATCTAAGCCTATAATAGAGTGAGGTTGTTCAATGCCCAAGTAGGCCAACTTTTGAGCATAAAAACTACTGTATTTACAACTTCTGCCCAATAGTGTTTAAGCATTTATTTTTTATTTAAATGAGTTCTGGCCATTTCTACCACACTCCATTTTTTCTTCTCCACAATGTCATTCTGTTATGGTGAGTATGAAGTGAATAAGTGTCTCTGAATTCTTCTCTATTTACAAAAATTATTTAATTTCTATGAGAGAAACTCACCACCTCTATATGTTCTAAGTAATTTCATACTTAGGTCAAATTTTCTTTCTATTACGGATAAAAATTTCTTGAAATAAACAAGGGCTTTAGCCTTGTGTTTCAAAAAATATACTCACATATGCTTAGTGCAATCATCAACAAACAATAAAAAATAGTTGTTTGTCAAAGATTTAACTGACATAGGTCCATAAATATCTACATGAACTAACTCTAGAGGTTGGGTTGCTCTCTTAGAAGTGCTCTAGAGAAAGCTCTGTCTAGACTGCTTACCCAAGGCATATTTTTTACAAAATGACTTGGGAAAGTTTAAGTTAGAAGGCACCCCTCTCACAAGTCAATTTTTGAAAAAGTGTTTTTAAACTTGTGTAGTTTAGGTGCCCAAACCTTTTGTACCACAAGGATGCCTCAAGTTCAATATTTATGGTTAATGACTTGTCTACTATCTGATCAAGGGTTAGTGTGAAACTCCTTCCACTGGATATTTTTATTATCCACATAGGGTCCTCTGACTCTAAATCAAATATGTACCATATGTTGTGTTTGAATACCAAACTAAATCTTTTCTACATTAACTGCCCCACACTGAGGATATTCTAGTCCAATGCTCCAGTAGGACATCATTTATGATTTTATCTCATATGGGTGTTGAAACAGTGACTCTATCCTTTGCTTTTGCTTGGACAAGGTCACCATTTCCTAGTTTAACTTGTGAATTTACTAATGACTATAAATTAACAAATATATTGTGATTTCCAGACATGTGGTTTGAACAACCACTGTCCAGAAACCATACATTTGGAGAATGAGTTTTTTTGGGTTCAAACATATAGAATAAGTATTCTGCAGAGGTTATTTCTTTTGCACACCTAGCATACTGGATGTGCTTCAACCTACAATCCTTAGAAAGGTGTCTAAATTTTTTAAAATTAAGCATTGGTTCTATTTTCTGAACCAATACTCTTTCTCAGTGTGGTTGGTTCTCTTGCATATATTGCAAAAAGATAAGTGAACCCTTCAGAGAGTTATTTGAGGATACAAAAGATGTATGGTTTTTATTTTTATTTCTATTCTTATTTTTAGAAACATACCTGATAGCCCTTTTTTTGCTTCTCTAGCTTGATTATATTAGTTCACAGCTTGATTTTCTGACCTTGATTGCATGCCTGATTCAACAGATGATTTTGTCCTTTTGAGTAATCTGCTCTCATAGGATTTTAGAGAGCTGAGGACTTGTTGAGTGGTCAAATTAGATAAATCCTTTGTTTCCCTAATTACTGCTACAATGAAATCGAATTTATCAAACATGCATATGAGTAATTTTTCAACTAATCGAGTTTTTGTAATAATATCTTCATGTATTTTTAATTGATTTACCACATCCAGAAACTGAGTGGAGAACTCAGTAAGAGTCATCTAAGTTGTTCATCCTCAGATTCTCAGTCATTTTTTAATGAATGAAGAAGAGCTCCTTATGAGTTTTTATCTTCCTAGAAATCTTCTTTAAAAAGATCTCAAATCTCTTTGGTTTGAGTACAACTCAATAATCAAGGAAAAATAGCATTACTGACTCCTTGTAGGATGAATAGTAGTACCTGAGTATTTGATTTCCTTAATTCTTATTCTTTTAATTTCCATTTTTCTTCCAAAGAAGAATGGTTTGATGGTTCTGTGTAACCAAAATCTACAATCTCTCATATATCTTGTGATATGAATAATGTTTTTATTTTAACAAACCAATAATCAAAGTTTTCTCCATCAAACAGGGGTATAGGGATATATCCCAAGTTTGATGAACTCAGATATTTGGTAGTCATTATGTCAAAAAAATTCTAAAGAAATTTGAGCAGAAAATAATTGGGGATCTTCTAGATTTTAGTATTTATTTAACACAAAACTTTTGGATCTAAACAAATTTATACTAGATCTAATGGATCCATAAAAATTTATTTAGGTCAGAACAATAATTTTCAGAATCATTTAATCTAAAGAAATTTTTGAATAATCGATTCAAAATATACTTCGATCTCATATAAAGATACTACTCTGATATCAAATATTCTATTCTTATTACTAATCCTCGATTCAACAAGGATTTTTCAGAATTCCAGTAAGTATAGGAAGAGTAGAATGCATGAAGAAGAAGAGCTTTGGAGGAATAGAGAGCGAGCACAATAAAAAAAAGATATCAAAAATAATATTCTATCCTTCAAAAAAAAATAAATTAAAGTGTATATATCATAGCTCGATAAATGATAAAAATAAAAAATGATTTTATATTTACAACGCATCAGACATGCTTATTTAATGAATATAGCAGTGGGTAAGGTAGTAATTTAACCAAGTACTAGAACCCAAGCATGAAAAACATAAGGCAGAGGCTCGATGCCAACATCAATCACCGACATACTTGAGCCATCTACATCATATGCGGCAACAAGAACTTCTATGACATCACCATCAACCGGAATGCCGCCCATACGACATCGAGGGAGAATAGAGGTGGAAGTCATGGCTTAAATTTTGGGACACATTGATATATATAGATACTTATATTATTGTATCTATGTATGTTGAGATTGTATTGAATAATATTCACCCCTACACATTGATGAGAGGGGTGATCTCGTTTGAACTTAACATTAATTCTGAATCTGTAGCAAGAATTGGAATAACTTGCTAGAATGAAGCATGCCTCAATTGCTAGAATGGATCTTGCCACCACTCATGTATAGATAAATATTTTTTGATATTTATTCTGTTTGTTTGTCAAAATTAATGGTCAAACAAGTTATTTATGGGATCGATGGCTCGAAGGGCAGCACAATTCCTAAAGGTGCCAATGTTGGGAGCTTTTATGTATTATCTGACCTAGTTTTCTTTCTTAGCATGTTATTGTTTGTCCTACACTTTTTTTTGGGTGTTTCACTCCACCTAAGCCATTGTTGACGGGCTATTCGATTTAGTTGAATGTGATTTTAGTGAATTTACTCTTATGCCCTTAATGAATATTTATTAAATATGTGCAGTTGTAAAGTATTTTCTTTATTATTTTTTCTACAATTATTAGTCATATATAAACTCTATTTTTTCTTTTGACCTAGTGGCTGAATATTTTTGATAATTGAATGCTTTGGTTTTCCTCTACTGCGCGGCTCTATCTCTTCTTCTTCTCTTCTATCCATTCTCTTATGTGCTTCTCTATTCTTAAGAAACCCTTGTTTTAACAAGGAATTGTTGTTATTTAACAACATTCTGGTATCAGAGCATCATTTCTAACTGAGATTGAAATTATCTTTGAACAATGTTCGAATTTAATTTCTCCAGACTGGGCGATCTCTGAAAACCCTAATTATTTTCACGAATTTCTTAAGATCTAGCACAGATCTAACCAGATCTACTAATATCTGAAGGTTTTGTGGTGTTTAAAACATATTTTTTACAAAACCCTAACCTTCTGTTCAAAGTTGTTCCAGTTGTTCTTTAAATCAAATATGTTTTCAAAAGGTTAAATCTCATCAAACTCGGGATCAATTCCTATTCCCTTGTTTGATGGTGAAAATTTTGATTATTGGCTTGTTAAAATACGAACATTATTTATCTCTCAAGATATATGGGAAATTGTGGTTTTTGGATATGTATATGCCCCAAATTTCTCTATTCTGGAGGGCAAGGAATTATTACAAGAGAAGGAATTAAGGAAGATAAATGCAAAAGCATTACTTTTCATCCAACATGGTGTAAGTAACGCTATATTCCCCCAATTACTTGGCTGTACTCAAGCCGAGGAAGCATGGGACCTCCTAGTCGAGGAATATCAAGAAGATAAGAAGGCTCGAGGTGCTCTTCTGCACTTCTTGAGAAAGGATTTCGAAAATCTGAGTATGAAAAACTCAGATTCTCTTACTGAGTTTTCAACTCAGTTCCTTTATATAATTAATCAACTTAAGATTCATAGAGAAGACATCTCTGAGACTCGATTAGTTGAAAAATTACTAATTTGTTTGCCTGATAAATTTGATGCCATTGTGGCAGTGATAGAGGAAACCAAAGATCTCTCAAAGCTGACAATCCAGCAAGTTCTGAGTTCATTAAAATCATATGAAAGCTGACTATTGAAGAGGGCAGAAGTTTCTGGAGAAACTACAATGCAGTCAAGATGAAAGGACAATTCTAACAAAGATGAAGCTCAATCCAGAGACATAAGGATTACAAGAAACAGTCAAAGGTATGGTTTTAAAAATAAAATTAAAAATAAAATAAAACTTGACTCTTCTTCTATGCTCTCTAATGACTCACATAAGGACCAACATGTCTCTTGAAATATATGCAAGAGATCTAACCACACTGCGACTGAGTGTTAGTTTCGAAAACAGAATCAATGCCTAAATTATAAAAGGTTTGGGCATAATTCAAAGAACTATAAAAGTATCTCTAAACAAAATGCTGGCTTTATAGAGCAAGTAGCCTCTGTAGAGCATCTATTATATGCGAATAAAATAGATAATATATCTTCATCAAATACCTAGTTTTTGGATAGTGGTTGCTCAAATCACATGTTTGGAAATAAAGAAATATTTATGGAAACAGTAGTGGTTGCTTAAATTAGGCAATGGTGAATTAGTTGAGGCACAAGCCAAGGGCAGAGTGGTAGTACCCACTTGCACTGGAACTAAATTCATAAAAGATGTGCTTCTGGTTCTTACCTTGGACCATAATTTATTAAGTGTTGGCTAGTTAATTGAAAAAGGCTACAAATTATCATTTGAGAATAATACATGTAAAATATTTGATCATGGAAGTGATCAACCCTCATGGACAGTAAAAATGTCAAGGGGAAGAAGCTTTCCACTGACATTTGCTGAGAGAGTAGATAGGGCATTATCAATGAATGTCCAGTTTATAGCTTCTCTTTGGCACAGAAGCTTTGGGCACTTAAATTATTTAAACCTAAAAAATATTTTTCAAAATAATTTGGTGAAGGGAGTATCTTGAAACCTTGTTATTCCTAATTCTGTTTGTGAGGTGTGCTCACTGGGAAAACAAACTAGGAAGTGCTTTCCTAAGCACTCTACCTGGAAAGCCTCTGAACCTTTAGAACTATTGCATGCTGATATATGTAGTCCCATGTCAGTAAAATCATTAGGTAATAATAGTTATTTTTTACTGTTTATTGATGATTGCGCAAGACACATATGGGTTTTCTTCTTGAAGCACAAGTCTGAGTCACTTGAATGCTTCAAGAAGCTCATGCCCCTTGTCAAAAGACAATCTAGACCAAGTGTAAAAACACTTAGAACATATAGAGGAGGTGAATTCCTCTCTCAAAAATTCACAAATTTTTGTGAACTAAAAGGTATGGCTAGGCAGTTGACCACTGCCTACTCACCACAAAAAAATGGAGTTGTAGAGAGAAAAAACAGAAAAGTAATGGAGATGGCCAGATCACTATTGTATGAGAAATGTCTGCCAAAAACTTATTGGGCAGAAGTAGTGAACACATTAGTGTATCTGCTCAATAGGTGCCCCACTAAAGCATTGGACAAACTTACTCCAATGCAAGCCTGGACTGGTAGAAAACTAAGTGTCAAACATCTAAGGGTATTCGGAAGTGTTTGTTACTCCCATATACCAAATTCACAAAGGAACAAATTAGACTCAATGAGTCTAAAGTGCATCTTAGTTGGATATAGTCTATAATCCAAGGGTTACAGACTGTATTCACCAGAAACTAAGTCATTTCTGGTGAGTAGAGATATACTGATTGATGAAAATAGTAAATGGGGTGAAAGTTTAAATGAAGCTAATTTCGGAATTAAAAATGGTTATACAGAAGCTGCTATAGCTAGCAATAAATTAATATGCACTCCAAGGTATGATTTCAACTCTCTCTCTGAATTTACTTCTGAATTTTCTTCTGCAACTAGATATGATATTGTGTATTCTATCCACTTACTGTCACGGTTTATGCATGCTCCAAATCATATACATTTAAGTGTTGCCAAAAGAATATTGAGGTATCTTAAAGGCACAATTAATTTAGGTCTGAAATATAATAAGATTAACCACACTAAAATTACTGGTTACTATGATAGTGACTGGGGAGGAAGTCCAGAGGATTACAAAAGTACCTCTGGATGGATATGTATTTAGCTTGGGAACTATGGTTGTTTCTTGGCAGTCCAAGAAACAATCCACAGTGGCCATGTCTACCACCGAAGCTGAATATGTTTCAGCTTCTGTTGCAACTTTTCAAGCACTATGGCTAAGAAAACTTTTGGGTGATCTAGATAAACCACAAAAATATCCAACTAAAATTTAGTGTGATATTCAATCAACTATATCTATTACAAGTGATGTGGTTATGCATAGTCGAACTAAACATATAGGCTTAAAATATCACTTCATTAAGGATGTCATTGAATTTAATGAAGTTAAATTAGTATTTTGCAGGACCGAAGAACAAGTGGCCGATATATTTACAAAGTCACTGCCTATAAAAAAGCTGGTTTATTTGAGAGAAAGGCTTGGACTGATTTCAACTACATCAAATGGGGGGGACTATTGATGGGCTATTCGATTTAGTTGAATGGGCTTTGAGTGAATTTACTCTTATGCCCTTAATGAATATTTATTAAATATGTGCAGCTGTAAAGTATTTTCTTTATTATTTTTTCTTCAATTATTAGAGTCATATATAAACTCTATTTTTTCTTTTGACCTAGTGGCTGAACATTTTTGATAATTGAATGCTTTGGTTTTCCTCTACTGCGCAACTCTATCTCTTCTTCTTCTATTCTATTCATTCTCTTCTGTGCTTCTCTATTCTTAAGAATTACTTGTTTTAACAAGGGATTGTTGTTATTTAACAACAACCATCACCTATTAAATGATGGTAAGAATTAAATATTAACGAAGAGATATTTACTTGTTTTACTATTTAATGTAAAAATATTTATGTTTTGATACTATTAAATACATCGCCTCTTTCATGTAATTTCAAATATATATATATATATATAACATGTTATGTATAAAGATGTTTGTGTGTGTCAATATATGGTATACACCACAACAAAAAACATAATCAAAGATGTTTAAAAAGCATCATTATATATAAATCATGTCGCTTAACAATAGCGTCATCCGCTATCATGACATAAAAAGTCTATACATATAATGACTTTTTTTTGCAATTTCGTTGAATCATACCTTGACGCTAAAATAAAGTGTCATTGTTTATTAACAATGACACTTTATTTTAGCGTCAAGGTATGATTCAACGACACTGCAAAAAAACGTCATTATATGTTGTAGCTATCGTAAATTTTTTTAATACTATGACACTTAGTAAAAGCATCAAGGAAGAATATGATTTAAATAAATTTAAATTTAATAATAATTGTAAATATATTTTCACTTGCTATTGTAATACTGCATGCACATAAGAACAACATTCTTTACAATTCATACCAAGAATATAGTTTTCAAGTATAATGGCGAACTCGGACTTCTTACTAATCAAAAAAAAATATAACACAATTTCAACATTCATTTCTTAAATTCAATTCAAAATTTCTGATATATGCAACCCAATTGTGCATTATCTCCATAAAACTAGTTCATGCTAGCTTGACAAAGTTGAGAGTTAATTTCCAAATAAGGTAACATGCATACAAAAAGATGAATAATAAATACTTACACTTGCAGAAGAAAATATATTATAGAGCATTGGAAAAAAACAGGAATGATAACAACATATCATAAAAATAATTTATATTACAATTGACATATACGATTAAACAAATTTAATAACAACAAAAACAAAGTTAGTAGTAATGGATAAAATATAAAGCAGGTGATTTATCAATTATGGCATAAAAGTTGATCAAATTTTTTAAAATACAAAACAATAATAATTAATTTAAAACCTGTATGTGTGTTGTGAGTTTAAAGATCTCATAAACAACTTGAAAAAATACTACAAAAACCAATTAAATATAATAAAATGAAAAGTTAAATTACTTGTAATCTTCCCGACACATCAAAAAAACTCGATGAGATGCTATGTAATGTAATTTCAAGTTCTATTTGATTACACAAATATAGTAATTCAATCAACTTATAGTTTTAGATTCATTAATAAAATAAAGGCTGCATGAAAAAAAAATTGTGCCTTGAAATAATAATTGTTTTTTATAAGGGTGAAAATGTAATTTACAATGTTGTGATAAAGTATTGAAGCCAAAAGTCGAAATCACAATTTTTTCCATTGGCAATCTACAAAAAAAAATCTAAGGTTGACAACATAAACAAAAGATTATATGATAACAAAAAAATTCCAATTGCATATTCAAGTTTTGAATATTTAATCGAAAGTAATAAGTAATAACTTTGATCTCATTATAAAAAATACCTTTATTATCACAATAGTTTATGGACCATTCCAAAGTTGTAAGATCTCCTAACTTGACCAAATATAAGTTTACCTTTAAACGCCTATGAATCATTCATACAAATACTAACGTAATTCAACATATGAAAATAGAGAAATATAATGAATGTGTAAGGAAAATACTAAAATATCTTCAAATGATTATGTCTAACAATTTACCTTCAGTCATAGTTTGGGTCAAAAGAAATATAAATTATGAACATCATTAAAAGTTAAAGTTGGAAATGCCAAAATTTGTTCATGCTTCAATACAAAAAGGTGTCCCCAATGCTTTTAAAACCAAGGAATGTATTAATTGAGTCACCAACATCACCCATTCAGATCATACTTCATTCAACTCATCTTTGTTGTATGATTTCATCCCATTAAACTGTTAAAAAGTAAAGTATTATTTTTATCAATAAAATTGGAAAATAAAAAAAAACTGATATATTGAGAACCAACAAATCAACACATACCTCTGTTGTAAGGCATCATTGATCGAGAATGATATCTCTCATATATCTCATCACATAGTATCCACATTCAACACTATCTTGTTGTCTTGGGCACTGAATGGAAAATAAAATCATTATATGTATACATATATGGAGTTAATTGCAAGTCATATTGTACTAAGTTTAAAATTAAGCAGAAGACATTAAATATTTTATTACTCAGTTAATGAGTTATTTACCCCTAATACAATCCAATTAGGCTCTCTTTTTAATGATTTATGTTTTTTAAGTGGATGACTTCTTAGAGCACTACATGAAGAAAAATTTTTTTTGTTACCAACTATACTTCATTCTATAATAATAAGGGGAAAACTTACATATTAACAATGTCTTTAAGATCATCTGACAGTTGATGATGCAAGGAATCAAGGTAATAGGTGATCAAAGTCCTTATGTCAAGTACCACCAATACCTAATGAAAACTACAAAATTAACATTAGTGTCACAACATAACATTTATAATTTGATAATCTATGCATACTTATAATCTTACTTATGTTAAATAACTTACCCTGGGTTATATGGAATAAAAACAAAATCAGCATTATTTGCATTCATCAACCGATTAGCTATAACCCTTGACCTATTTTTCTTGCTTGCTTCTCCTAATCCAGCTTTGGAAACCAATGTCGGATTTACAAAAATAAATCGCTCTGCCTCTTTAACATCAATCATCTTTGTATGCAAGTGCCTGATATAATTTCACACAAAATTTAAAAGTTGTAATATTTTAATTTAACTAATATTAAATACATTTCTCATAATGAAAAATTAAAGCATAAATAAGATAGTTAAAATATATGAAAAACATATTAAATATTTCTCTTACCATATATAGAATATAAGGCAATTAGATGACACATCTGTTGATGATATTATGATATCCATATCTTCTTTCATGAGGAATGTCTTAAATGACTGTCCAAAAACCTCCTCTATGATTTCTACTGCATGTATGATCTCATCCTTTAACATACGACCAATTAATGTAGCAAAGGTCTTGATATCTATAGAATTCTCATCATTTAAATTTAATGTTCTCTCTCTATTACTCTGTTTCTTAAATTTCTTTGAACCCTATCAAACATAAAATATCATTGTATAAATAAGAATTGTCCTAGATAAAATTGTTTTATTATTATTATTAAGAATTTTTTTTTAAAAAAAATACATAACTAGATGCGAAGAGTAGTAGGAATGACAAATTGGGCAGACCATAAAATTTGATGCCCAATAGCATCTCCAATAGTGATAATTTGGCTTGGAATAGGTACAGAAAGTAATACATTTGGATCATAAGAAACATCCACGGCAATAAGGAAGTTAGCACCACATTCAAGTACCATAGTTCCAGTTGCAACAACATTTTCTTTTGTCCCTATGGCCAATTGACAATTCATTTCCTGTAAAATGAAACTTTATTGTTTAGTTATATACAATCATCTAAAGTTGATAATTTCCAAGTAGGAAAGAATTAGTTAGACAAAATTGATTTATCATAACTTAATGAGCTTATTAATATAATTTATCATGCTAACATATATTGTAACATTACTTCTATATTTTCATATCAACTAGGTAATTTGAAATGAAAATTATGAGTTTGTATTACCATATTTATATTAACGAACATAATATTAAATACAACTTACCTTTTTTACTTCTAGCATTGGTGGAGTGTGGTCTTCTACTTGATGTTTTGGTTGCTCAACACTTTCAGGAAGGACAATATGTCTTTGGAGCATGTTAGAGCCACCGACATCAGATTGAGGTGCGATGGGTATCATTTGAGAGAGTTTGAATAAAATCTTTGCCTCAAACTTTGATTATCGCTCTTGTAATTCTTTCATTAATTCCCACAAAGAACTATCTGCCATAGAATGAAAATAATGTCGTGGAATATAATGCTTTCCTTTAGCTCGTACTCGACCACTATATTCTGGAGTTCCCAATGCTTCTGTAAGTATGTCATTTCCATTGGAACTCAAACTGCTTTCTTGTAACTGTTGCAACATCGTATCCTGATACACAATTATATTATAAAATTAAATATCATATTGGTTAATATAAATAAGTTTTTAACGTAAATGAAATATTTGTTACATAACTTATACTTACAATCTTCTCCACTACTTGAATGACCACTTCATCATACATGCCATCTTTTTTCACCATTGCTTTCTTCAATAATACACTTCTATCAATGACTCTAGTAAAACCGGTGTCTACCGACTTTTACAATATAGTAATGTAATATAATGAGTCTCTAGGCAAATTCAACATAAAATAAAAAGTAAAGTAACAACATCTTTAACTTACCATCTCCTCCTCAAGACCAGCATATCCCTTCCTACTAAGATGATGATTATAAATATACTTTTTCCTTCTTTCCTTTTGAACTTCTCTAAACTCCTATAATTTTTAATTTATATTAAGTAAAGAAAAATTGAGAAAATGCTATGAAAATAATTAGAAATATACCTGAAATCTTTGAGTTGACTTTTCTTTGACAAAAATTGTCTAATCTTCATCTTTAATAAAACTGTATTCAAATGGTTGTTTTTTTAAAAACTCGAGTTGGTCTTTGAATGCAATGATATACTTTGCTTTCAACATGTTCTTGAAAGATCTAAAGCATTTGCCAATTGTTTTAATGTAGTTCCTTCTATTTTTACAATGAAATATAAATGCAGCCTAGAAGTAATGAACATAATTATTAGTTGTTAAAAAAATTTGCAAATAAAATTATAAAACCTTATAAATAGAAAAAAAAATACAAGTTTACCTCAATGGAGTCCCAAAATTTATTATTCAATTGCTTAGGTACATGGTGCCAAGTGCTATATCTAATTGGGACCATGGTACGTGCCAATACCCCTGAATAACTTGTGAGATGCACCGCAGCTTGTCCGACATAAACACCATCAACATTATACTTAACTGGAAGTTTTATTCCTTTACTCCTATACTTGATAATCATTGGCTTTCTTGTTATCCCTCAACATCTATTTTTTATAGTAGATTTATCTTGTTGTTCCATTTCCATACCTATCATAAAAATAATTATAATGTTTTAAAAAAAGTGCAAAGATATAAAAAAATTTAAAGGCTAAAAAATTAACTAATTAAAGGCATTACCTAATCAGCTGTTTTGCATAAAACATAATAATGTTAATTTTTAGAATATTCTCAAGCTGCCATTAACTAAAATTGAAATCATAACATTCATCTAATAACAAAGACGAATAAATTAACTAGTCAGCATATAATTTAAAAACAAAAAACTTTAGAAGTGTATCAATTCACAAAGCCATAACAAAGATAAAAATTGGATACATTTATAATTTTTTCTCAACCCAAATTTTCTCAATATCATCGTGATTATAAATTTTATCAGATTCATCCAGTGCATCAAATAATTCAACTTGTGGCAAAGAAAATATGACTGGATTGTGTTCAATAGAAATGTCGATCGGATCATCATCGTTTGCTCTTTCTGTGAAGTATTGTTGAAGAGTTGACAAAACACTTGACCATCTTGGATTAAGCTCATCTTGTGCATAGAAGACTTTCTTAGCCTGGGAGGCTAATATGAATGGATCTAACTTATGAGCCAATCTTCTAAAGTTAACTAAGGTAAACCCAAGATCATCGATCCTGATTCAATTATGACTGTAATTCTGAACATAGTATAATCAAGGTCCCAAATCTTTGTAATAACCCCATAGAAACAAAGTTCCCCGAAAATAGGATTTTTATTTTTAGCACTAGCAATTTGCATGGTCGTTGATACAATACTAACTCCACTATTTTGGGTAGCTAGTAAATCATCACGCTCCTAGCTATTATATTGACACCTATTTATGACATAACCATTATACTTCATCACATAAAGGCTTGGACCATCAGCTATCCATTTAAGGGTTTCAGATACAGGTTCATTATTTTTCAATGCAACTTCAGCCTATAGAAAAAAGATATAGATATAATTTATATGGTAACCAATAATGAAAACGAAAAGGAAAATTTAATAAACTATTGTAGTACCTTTTTTCGTAACCAAAAGGTAAAAGTATGAGCATGCTCATCCTGTAACCACTTTTGCCTTTTTGATTGACGTGAATGTTTCGCTTTCAGCCATTGCATGTGCTCTCTATGAGGTCATGTATAAAAATTAAATAATTAGAGTAATATATAATACGTACAACAAATATAGAAACAAAAAGTTAGTGGTGCTTACTCAATATAAGGTTGGACAATTGATGTATTTTCCAACACATAATGATGTGCTTGTAATCATATATTGGATTCGGCCTTCATAGTAAGACCTCCAAATATTGGTGCCCCGACTGTGTGGTCAATGTTTGAACTACTAGGAATTCCAATTGTTTCCATATTTGATAATTACTCAGTACAAAACTCGATTCTTTCTTCTGCAATATAGTATTCCGCAATACAACCTTCAGGTCTAGTACGATTTCGTACATAGCCTTTTAACACTTTCATAAACCTTTCAAATGGGTACATCTACCTAAAGTAAACCAGTCCACAAAGTCTCACTTCTCTTACAAGATGTACAATAAGATGCACCATGATATGAAAGAACGAAGGTGCGAAGTACTTTTCAAACAAGCATAATATCACCACTATCTCATTTTGTAACTCATCTAATGAAGGACCATCAATGACTTTAGTACAGAGGGCATTGAAAAATAAACTCAATCTACAAATGGCATTCCTCCCATGCTTGGGCAAGATAGACCGTAACAAAATAGGAAAAAATTATTGCATTAATGCATGATAGTCATGGGATTTTAAGCCATTAAGTTTCAAGTCTTCAATTGACACGAGGTTTCGAAGGTTCAAACAATATTCTTATGGAACCTTTAATTATGAAAGTGTTCGGCAAAATACCTTTTTTTCCTTTTTAGAAAGTGTATAACATGCAGGAGGAAGATATGTTCTCTTCGAATCAAATATTGGTGCCAATTTGCTCCTTAAGCCCATATCTACAAGATCCAAGCGAGTATTAAGCTCATCCTTTATCTTGCATGCAATGTTGAGTAAGGTACCAATAATCCTTTCACAAACATTTTTCTCAATATGCATTACATCCAAATTATGATGAACATGAAGATATTTCCAATAATCAAGATCAAAGAAAATTGACTTCTTTTTCCAACAAGTTGTTTTGTTTATTTCAGATTTTCCCAAGATAACATTTTTTTCCCCCAAGAATTGCAAATTCCATTGAATTTTTTTAATATTTCCTCGCCGGTCAATATTTGTGGAGGTGACCCAAACTCTTGTTTTCCATCAAATGTTTTCTTTTGTTTCGTATAAGGATGGTTTCTTGGAAGAAATCATCTATGTCCAGTATAGGAGTTCTTTTTTCCATGCTTTAACCTACAAGAAAATGTTTCTTCTCCACATATTGGACAACTATAATATCCTTTAACTTTGCAGCCTGACATGTTTTTATATGCAGGACAATCATTGATTGTCCATAAAAGAATGACTCTTAATGTAAAGATTTCTTGTTTATGTACATCGTAAACTTGAACTCCGACCTCCCACCATATTTTAAGATCTTTTATTAGCTGTGCTAAATAGACATCAATATCATTGCCAGGTTTTCGTGGACCTGAAATTAATAAAGATAACATCATAAATTTTCTTTTCATACACAACAATGGAGGAAGGTTGTAAATTATCATGAGGATAGGCCAACAATTATGTTTGCTATTAAATGAAGTGTGAGGATTTATGCCATCTATAGAAATTGCAAGTCTCAAGTTTCTAGGTTCTAATGAAAACTCAGGTCATCTGTGATCAACTTGCTTCTATGATTGTGAATCTGATGGATGACGTATTTTCCCATCAAAATTTCTTTCTTCAAAATGCCATATGAGCTCTTTTGCAATTTTTGATGATTGAAACATTCTTCTAAATCTTGGAATTAGAGGAAAATATCATATTAGTTTCGCAGGAACTCCTTTTCTCCTTAGTTCATGTGTTATCTGTCTTCTACCTCGAAGTTCCACAGGTAGGACATAAGCATGCATCTTTCAACTCCTTCCGATAAAGTACACAATCATTTGGGCACGCATGGATTTTCTCATATTCCATTCCCAAATAATTTAATATCTTTTTCGCTTCATACATCGACAAAGGCAATTCATTGTTTACATGCAACATTTCTCCAAGAATTTGTAAAAGTTCTGAAAAGCTATTATCAGACCACCCAAAATGTGCTTTTAAGTTGTATAATTTGATCAAGCCTGACAATCTTATAAAGTTTCTGCAACTAGGATATAATGGTTTTTCTGTATCTTGTAGTTATCTTGCAAACAATTGAGGATCATTTTGATAATCCTCATGTGCTGCTTGAACCATTTCTATTGTACTACGTTGATCATCAAATTGAAGTCTATCATAATGTTCTGCTCTTATGGAAGGTGGGCCACTTGGAGTTGCCTCTCCATGTCAATACCATGTATGGTAACTCTAATCAATTCCAAAGAAAAACAAATGGTCTCGAATCATTTGAGGTGTATTGAAAATCATATTACCACATTGTAAGCATGGACATTTAATGGAGGTTTTATTTTCAGAATTTTGTATTACAAATGCAATAAAGTATTCAACTTCATCTTCATTTTCCTTCGATCTTCTATCCTTTGAGATCCATGAACGATCTATTTTTTAAGAAAAAAATTAATTCCAATAGATATCACACTTCAAATGGAAGAACTCATCAACATTCCAATATTATTCGTTGAGCAACCTCTTATTTATCTGTCAAAAGAAAATTCAAAAATCAATTTAATAAAATATTAAAATGCATGTCAGATATAAGATAGAAGAGATGAGCATAATTTTTTGTAATATTGTTGAATTTGTTAACATGGGCAAAATTATTAAAATAATATTTAAAAATGAGAAATTATTTCTCACAGTTAGTATGATTCCTAGAAAAAAAATATTTAAACAAAAAAATATCAATTAATTATACTTTATATTAAAGTAAAATATGATAAAAGTCAATTGATAGATATGACATTAAATGTCTCTAGGTCCTTTGGCTAATTGATTTTGAAATGACATGACTATATAGCACACATTTTTATGAAATATAGCCTCATTTTTTTCCATATTGTCATTGTCTGATAAACAGAGGACGAGAGAACAAATAGAACAACATGTATAAAAATGACACGAGATAGAAAAAAAAATAATGGATAATCACCTGCTCAAAGCCAACAACAAGAATTGCCCACTCTTTATCCCTTGTAATTAGCAAATTGGACCTTGCAAGATGAACTGGAGACTGAGCCCAAAAATGGGAAATGGAAAAGAAATCAATATTACTCTGTGGCAGAATAGTATCCTAAAAATAGGAAGCATATAACTCAACTATGGAAAATCACCGACAAACCCAGCACTAACATCACAAAATCTGCATAGAATGATGGAAACATAACTAATTAAACTTCACAAAATAGCAACACAAAACACGATGCCGAAGATATGATGCATAAGCCATGTACAACTCCACTTTCCACATTTTGGAAATCAAAGCCATGTAGAAACTGATGACAATAGTATTTGACTACAATTTTTATCTTTCGATCCCAATTTTAACTCCTTTTTAGCTTTTTATTTTGTCCTGCCAATCTACAAAAAATATCAGTATAACAAGGGTAGCCATTAAGCATTATGCATTTTGGTAACATATATACTAATTTAACAATAAAGGGCGGCGAGGACCTGTTGTGCACCACGTAAGAATCTATTCATTGAGATAATGTGCGAGAATACAACAACCCTAAGGAAGAAAGATACAAACAAGCAAAGAGAATTCCATCAATGAAGAAATGGAAAACGAGGCCATAGAGAAGCAGGCCAAGACTCTTCCACTCGACTCTTCCAATTTGTTGCCAACGCCATTTTAATACCTATTACATATTTTACAAATAAAATATACTAACTAATTTTTTCCAATTCAATACATTCATAATTAATATATACATATTAATGACAATTATAATAGTGACGAGGTTTATATTTTTCAGCCCCTTATTAGTCATAACAAGCTATTATTCTTAACAATCTATTAGTCTTAACAATGAAACATCTAGTAAGTGTCATTCAATGTCTAATTACAAATTGAATAATTACATTTTTCAAAAGCATCAATGTATAAAACGTAATTAATTTGAAGTTTTGTTGTAATGAGTGAAACATCAATAACAGAGAAAATGAAAATCAAAGCTTGCTTCAGGAAGACACAGAGAATATGAGACCGAGAGAGAGAGAGAGAGAGAGAGAGAGAGAGAGCGCAATAAGGAATTGGGTTAGCTCCGAGCGGGGAGAACAAGAGAATATCAAATTCAAGCTAGTATTGGGGTGAGTGAAAATGAAACATATCCTCTAAAAGGCAAAAATGCGATGGAGAAGAAAGCATCCATGACAGTAACTTTCTAATCTGATATGATTCTGCAACCTCCACTTCAAAGTTCAAAATAAATCAATAAAAATAAAGAGAATGAAACAAAAAAGTTACACTTTCACCCCTAGTTTTACTCTGAATTAATTCTCAACAGGAATCAAAGGGCTCACTGAATTAACTCACAATTGTCGTGATCACAAGCCCACTCGCGCATGTCCAGATAAATCCTCTCCCATAACCAAACATGAGAATATAATGTTTATTCCCCCCCCCCCCCATCTCTTTCTCTTTACATGTGAATTATGATAAGTTTATGCATAATATATGATGCAAAACAGAAGAATTTGGAAGAAGCTGCGAAGAAATGCAAAGAGATCTGAACAAGTTCACATTCATTAATTAGGTTAACCTCTTCCAGTGATTCAATGCACTATTTTTTGATAAAAGTTAAAATTATGAAAGAGCTGATACAATTAGAAACTTAATGGAGAAACTTACAGGATGCTGCAAATATGTCAAATGATATCGAAGACACGAGCTTGAAGCCGAGCTGTTGGTAATGGCCGAACGTGATGAAGAAGACGTGCAACTCTTTCTAGCGATAGATTCTTCATTATATTAAATTAAGTTAAAAATAATATAAAATTAAGCACATAATTTTATTAAATTACCTTATATTTATATTTTATTTTTATTTCTCTTAGGGATAAATTAAATATTAACAAATTAATTTTAAAATTAAATATTATTACTTATTTTATAAATAAAAAATTCAATTTAGATTGTATAAATATTTAAATTTTTTTTAATTTTATCATAAGTTTCTGTTTATTTTTAATAAATAATTTTCAACTAAAATTTGATAATTTTTTTTAATAATCTAGAGTGAAAATAATAATATTATTACTTATTAAAAAAAATAAATAAGAAATTAGTTACAAATCAATAAATTTAAAATTAATTTTTTCAAATCCATGACACTAATAAAAGTGACAAGGTTTTTAATTTTCAGCCCCTTATTTCTTGGAAATTTTTAAGGAGTTAAGAAATTTTACTAACCTATTAGTCTTAACAATGACACATCTAGTAAGTGTCATTAAAAGTCTAATTACAAATATAATAATGACATTTTATAAAAATGTTAAGATATAAATCGTCATTAATTTTAAGTTTTGTTGTAGTAAAAATGACACTTCTAGTAAGTGCCATAAAAAATAGAATACATTTTTCAAATAATGATGTTTTTAGAAAAATATCATTAAATGTCTAATTACAAATAGAATAATGATATTTTATAGAAACGTCAAAGAATAAAAAACCATTAATCTGAAGTTTTGTTGTAGTGATAGTTATTAATCTCATGACCGTCTCGTTGTAAAAATATATCTTAGATTATAACTTACCGTTATCATTGTCTCATTGACAGTGAATTTATATTTGTGACATCCAACGTGGTTGTGACAACATTTTGTATGTTTTTTTATCAAAAATATATTAGTTTTTGCCATTTCTTTGTAATATGCTCCTCATTGGCTAATCTGGTAAAGGTCTGTAATGATGGTGGGATGATCAAATAACTCGTCGACATCTAGTGGTCCTCTCGCCTCTCTCTCTCTCTCTCTCTCTCATGAAGCAGCCAATAACTAACAGAGAAACAAACCAACCAAAGCGGCCACATACATCCAGGAGAGTAAACCAGAAGGAAAGCGAGAGAAAGAAGAGTGAGAGTGAGAGTGAGAAAGAGAGAGAGAGAGAACGAGTGAGAGAGAGAGTGTGTGTGTGTGTGTGAATAAGGTATTCTGCAACAAGTGATCCAGATTCAATTTGAACCCCCAAACCGAGCATATGGGAGAGGTCACAATTAAATCTCATCAATGAAACTCGCTAGTTTTCACTTCTCCTTTGATATCAGTGTTTTTCCCTTTCATTCAACTCTTGTGTCTTATAATTTTCGGTGTGAACGTTTGGTTGTAGGAGGGCCCGAAATCTGGTGGAGAGGAGAAAAAATCTGGAGGGGGAACACATGAAGAGAAAAATAAAGTAGAAGACGAGAAGGAGAAAGGAGAAGAAAAGGAAATAGGGAAACCAGTGGAAGAGGGTATAAAACCAGAGGAATTACGGGATTCCAAGGATGAAAAGTCTCCTGCTTCTCCAAAGGAAATAATTTTAAAAGTTTACATGCACTGTGAGGGCTGCGCTCGGAAGATTCGTCGCTGCCTCAAAGGCTTTGAAGGTAAGATAGTCTTCCTAGTTAATTAGCGGTCGCTATTCAATCCAATAAGTCCGCTTCTTTTAATTTCTGTGTTGATTTCAGGAGTAGAAAACATAATTACGGATTGTAGGGGCAGTACTGTGGTGGTGAAGGGGGAGACAGCAGACCCGGCGAAGGTTCTGGAAAGGGTGCAGCGAAAGAGCCACCGGAAGGTAGAGCTTCTTTCTCCTGTCCCACAACTGGCGCAGGAGCAGGAGAAGAAGAATGGTGAGGAGAAGCTGGTTGCCAAGCCCAACAAGAAGGAAGAGGTTCGTTTTTAACATTTTTATCATTTACCATTTCTATCCTTATTATCCTTTACTTGCGGTTTTCACGGTTAATTTATCCGGAATGTGATGTAAAATATGCAGGTTCAAGTGATCATGGTGGTGCTGAGGGTTTTTATGCACTGCGATGCATGCGCAATGGAAATCAAGAAACGGATACAAAAAATGAAAGGCGAGTGCTTTCACTTTCTTTTTTTGATATATTCTTGATAACAAGCAGGAAAAAAAAGACTGTAATCTTCATTTCCCAGATCATCCTTCCCGTTTCTCGTGATTTTTTGTTTTCCGGTATTTATTAACGATTTGAAATTGAACTTGAAATACTAAAAAACAGGAGTGGAATCAGCAGAGGCAGATCTGAAGAGCTCCCAGGTAACAGTGAAGGGAGTATTTGAGGCATCGAAGCTAGTGGACTACGTTTACAAGAGAACAGGAAAGCACGCCATTATCATGAGGCAAGAACCAGAGAAGAAGGAAGAAGACGCGGTAAAAGAAGCCGAAGAAACGAGAGAGGTACAATTTGGTGGTACGAAAGAGGTGTTTAGCGGTGGCGGCGGAGGCAAAGGCGGCGGAGGCGAAGGCGGCGGTGTGGGTGTCGGTGGTAGTGATGAACAGAGCAAAGGCAAGAAAGAAAGTAATTACGACGGGCCACAAGAGGGAAGCGCAGTAGAGACCAAAGTAGCAGATCTAAAGAGGAATGAGTACTACCATTACCCACCACGATTTGCCATGGAGCTATATGCATACCCACCTCAATTATTTAGCGATGAGAACCCCAATGCCTGCTCTGTCATGTAATGCGTCCACAACTTCGTGGGGTTAATTTGGAATTCTCACAAATGAGCTGTCTTCCTGTCATGTCTCCTCGTCTTCCTTTCTCACTCCCTGCTGCAAATTTATTCCTGCTGGTGCTGAACTTTAAATCTTTCTTTGATCCACGTATAAAGCTGTAAAAGTTCACTCCTTTTTTTTCTCTACCCATTACAAAATGCCTCGAGATAAACTCTACTGATCTGTATCACGTCGAGCAGTATCTTTTATGTATACGTACATGTGTATGAGCGTGTGTGAGCTGTGAGGTTATATGTGTTTCGTTGGGCTGAGCGATACAATGTTGATATGTGCTAACTAGTGATCCACACGGACCATTCATCAGTGATAAAGAGTGAGTACCATCTCTCTGTGTCTGAAACAACCTGGTGGTCATGGGACTGGGGGTAAAGGTAAACTAATTAATGAGACATCCTCATCTCCTTACTTTTTTTTGCTGACCATCTTGGTGATGGTGGTTTGATCACTGCTACGTCACAGCAGTTTCTCTCCTTTGTGTTGTGATCCACGTATTTCGAATAGATCATCATCCACATTCCACGTGGCACGTACTTCTCCTGTTGTAAATACAAATTAAAAATGATTATGCACAATTTTGGTATGTAATATTTTATTAAGTTATCGTTTAAATATCCGTACAAATAAAACGAGTGTAACATGTTTTGACTGGGCTTTTTTTTTTTTGCTAATTAATTAATATCAGAACGAGAAAAATTCATGCATTTTATGGAAAGAACATTCCGCAGTACTTGCTGATCGAGTGAATGGCCACTGCAAGTAAAATAATATTTTAGTGACTTTAATAAAAATATTTATGTTTTGAAATATATATTAAAACTTTTTATAATATATACCTAAAAACATAAATAAATACTTTATATTTTACCATCTCAAAAATTAGAAACTCAATTTTATCATTTCCCCATCATTGATGTCATCATTTAAAAAAATGATAAATATTATTTATTTTAAAAGATTGATAATAACTCATTTAGAATAAATAAATACGTTTAAGCCATCACTAATATACTGGTTTTTATAAGAATTATAAAATTAAATGTGTTTGTCGTGATCACTATTGAGATGATTGATCAGTATGAAAGTTTGTTATATGCATCCACCATAAAGTTGGTAAGGGAGAATTAGGGGAGGATGAAAAAAAAAACTCATTGAGGATAAGTATGAGTTTGATAATTTAAAATCGTGCATGTAGATTATAATATGATATATCAAATAAGTTAAGTGTAAGATTTAAGGAGATCAAAAGTTATTAATTAAATAAATATAGTAGAATGAATTATAATTAATATAAATATAATTATTAATTTATATTAGAATCACAAAATATTATGTAAGTGTAACATCCCTTTTGTTGCCTTAATTAGTACTATAAGTGCAATTTAGTTAATCATAATTAAATATTTTGTTTATTTATTTATTTATTTATTTATTTATAAATATGTAATTATTTTAAATAATTTTATTATTAAGAATATAAATATGGCAGTAAAAGCTTATTTTGCATGATTTAATAAAAAAGGTCACATCAATTTGTGTGAGGTGATAAGGTGATTGGCAAATAAGGTATAGGGGGAAGAGAACCATATATTTTCAAAACATAGCTCTTTAAAATTGAATTAAAATATGTATTCTATTCCATCCTCATTACTGACATCATTTTTTTGGATTAAGTTTAACACTTTTTGCATAAGAAATGAGATACCTTTTATAGGAATCTTAAAAAGTATCATATTAATACCTGCATTAGTACGCATTAATGGAGAGTGTTAATATAGTTATAAGATGGGTTGCAAGAGGTGTCATCCACACCATATTCAATTGGTCTGAAGTCTTATAATTTCATGCATTAGTGCATATAATCTCTTGATTCCAAAAAATTAACTTCATGAGAGGTGATTTAGAATGATATTTAATAATCTTTTATTATAATTGAAAACATTCGATAATATTCATGTTATTCAATAATATATATAAATTTTTAATTTTTTTTTTATTTTTTTTTTGTTTTTTTATATTCAATAATATATTAATATTAAATGCATATCATTGTTTGCATTAATTTGATAAAATCATCATGTATAACAATTTATTGATTGTAGAGATTGGTAACTAATTTGTGAATAAATATGTTTAATTATTACTTGATCATATTTATTGAATATTAATTACGTCAATTTTCTAAAGTTCATGTGTATAATCTATCTTTATTAGATAATAGTCATGTAATTCTTACTTGTATATTCAGGACTTTCATTATACATTGTATGTTTTTTTTTTTGAATGATTAGATAACATACTACCATTATTTATTCATATGCCAAAGTACATATCTATATATGTGATATCAGAATATGTGGATCTGGAAGATATTATGTATCTGTATGTCTAAATAATTATAACTTAGGTTCCTTCAAGTCTTATATATATCACTAATCTTATTAAAATTGTATATAAATACTTGAAATCATTCTAATATTTTTGGGTTAGAACATAAATCTACCCTAAGTTGTGAAGATACATAAGTATACTAGCATTATTAATATATGAAATTTTAAGATAAATTAATTTTTTACTATTTTTCATTATGGAGAAATGTATAGTTTCTCACATCAAGTAATACACCAATTATTAGAGAGCTTAAAAAAATGTAATACAACAATTATTTAAGGCCCAATTGGGCCCATAAGAAACAACATGTACTTAAGATGCATGATTTCCCGTTGGTAGCTGGTGGGGACTGAACTCACAACCTCACAAGAACACACATTCAACATCTCATAAGTTAGACAATGAAGATTGTTGATAGCTCATATAATGTAATTTACCCACATAAAAATGCGTATAAGCTTCATTTTTTTATAGAGCACTTAAAATAATATACTTTGGGGGAATATCAATTTTCTTAATGTATGTTAATTGATGAACTAAAACTTATGAAAAGTTTAAATAATATGAAGTGAACTAGAATTTTGTTTTTTTTTGTTGCATTTCATTTCAAATTCTTTTTTCAAATATTTTGAATGTTTGTTTAATCTTTTAAGAGTTCCAACAAGATACAAGTCACATCATGCAATACTATATGTGCATATTTATAATAAAAATATACACATAGTATTATTCACAAATCCTTCTTTTAACAAGTATTTGCTAAAGAGATTGTAACATATGAATCCATACTATTTTAATAAATATAAGGATCATTGTAACATATGCATCCATACTATTTTAATAAATATAAGGATCATTGTAACTTGATTGACTATATATTATGAGAATTTGTACTATTTTCTTTAGGATTTGATTGAGTATATATCATTATCTGTAAATTCATATATATACGTGATATTAGAATTCAATATATGTGAGAAATTGTATGTTATTAATCATGTTTTATATTTTATGATATTATTTTTATTACACTTTCATAAAAAAATTCATTTGTTCCCAACATGCTTTATATCTACAAGTGTTTGCATGCAGTCCAAAACCTTGCTCTTTTATTAATAAGTTTTAACTATACTTGCATGTCTTATTTCTATTTTGGCCAATCAATTTTTATGTTGGTTTTCTTCCATGTTTTGTAGTTTGAGATCTTTATCATTCATTGTCATATGATGTTTAAGGTCACTTAGAATCATAGTCAATTATCACTTCTTTCAACTATATAACTTTGTTAGCAACAATGTTATATCAATCCCATTTTTATCACGTGTGTGCTAAACTTATTAAAATCTAATAGTTCTTGGGTACATATACCTTTTCAAAGACCTATTCACAATATTCCTTTCCGGAAGCTTTCTACCCCATTTGTGCCTTTACTAGAATAATTTTTTTATGTGTTCTTCTTAATGGGATATAAATTTAGTAATTTTTAAAGTTATCAATCATTCTAATAGTTTCTTCTAGAGTATCAAATCTTCTTTGCATTTTCTTCTTATAGGTATTAATTACATCCTTTGAGTTGACAAGGTTACCATACTTTGGATGCATTTTCCTCTTATAGTTATCAAGTCTTCTCAAATCCATTTTTTAATTGTCCTTCGGATGCATTGATTTATGCTAACATATATATTTTTTTTTGGATATGTTATCTGTCACTTTCTATGACTCAATGAATACATATGAAAATTGGTTTGCAGGATTCTACAAATAAATAATTTTTTAACTTCAAGTTCACATTGATTTTTGGAAAAATCAAGATGAGATATACTAGATATATATTCCAAGTAATTTTATAATCTTTTTATGAAATCAATTTTCCACTACCTAATAGTGTAAACACTATAACTAAAGTGATAATCAAAAAGTTAACTAAAAAAAACATCACCTATTATGGAGTTGAAGATATCTTATATTCAATGAAAATTAAAATTGACAAAAATCCTAAATTTTCATTAGAGGCCCATTTTAGTGTGTTTTGTTGTTATTATTTGTACAAATATTGTACAACCAAATATTCATAAGTGAAAAATATTTGATTGTTTTAAAAGTATGAATTGTGAAGTATTCATGATAATTTATAGGTTAAATGTGAACTAAAGTCTTTGAATATGTGATGACATGTGTTTAGATATAATTAGGTTATTTAGTTTTCATTAGTAATGGTCAATCTATTAGTATTAGATATTTGATGGGTAGTATTACTAAACTATTTTAGGGATGAGCAACAACAACAAGATGTTCAGCATATATCCCCACTAAAACACAGTAGTGAATGAATGTCGAAGTTAATTTTCTAATATTATCAAGATTTATTATCTAAATGGCCTATTCTAAACATTATGAAGTAGCATGGAAAAGATAACATTATATGTTGAGAGCAGAAAACATATGATCATTAATGAAGATATTTATTAAGATCATAAAATAATAAAATAGTCCACATGATTGATGGATATGCCTACATATATCACCATGTATTCTTTCTAAAAATAGTGATTAATATATGACTCCTGTAAAAGATAGTCAATTTTTAAATTTATCACGTTAGCAAGTAGTACATGATTATTCACGAAGAAAAACAATATTATGATTTCATTCTGTGGATACCTATGTGAATGTTTTATTATTCAACATATCATTTGAAACCCCTAGATGACTTAGTATGTCATGCTAAAGCATGCAAACATTTTGGTTATTGAATTTCTAGTTTATCACAATATATGACTCAACATGCTTTATAGTTGTATGATACAAAGTAAGAGTGAATACTAAGATTTTTTCATTATAAGATTCCAACATGAAATAATTGAAATAATAAAAAAAATATTATGTATTAACTTTATTCATAGTTTTAATTTGATATGAATTTATGTGGTTATCTTTGAAATTGAGTAACTTTATTCTAGATTTAATTTGAATATAGAGCTTCATTTTGACATAATATAGTTCTAATTGGTAGTGAATATTATACGAACATTAGTTATTGTTAAAATTAATTTAAAGAAGTTTCTTTCATCTTAGAAAATTGTGGGCAGGGTTTAACAATCTAACAACATTAACCATTTTTAGTACTCTCATAATTTATTAAACTATAGATGAAGTTCATCCCTCTCATTTTTTATTTCTTTCATTGATGCATAGTGAAGGTTGGCCAAATATTTGGGCATATGATAGGCTCACAATCATGACCCTTGATAGCACATATGTAGTAAATATCATCATAATTCTTAGGATATTTATCCACTATATATTTTTCATTTTCTTATTTTAACATAATATTATTTTGCGTTGGATGATGCTATAAAACTTTCTTTTTCTAGCGATCTAAGAAAATACTTACATGAGCACCGTGATGTAAGAAATTTCTTTCTTGACCTTGACTACATTTTCATTCATAGCTACATATTTGGGATGATATTACATTTAGTTAAAGGAATGATCAGATCATTTGGATGAGACTGATAATTTTTTCATTAAAAGCTCATTATTTTTATACAACAAAAAGAATGCATGATATTCATTTAAAGTATTTTATGAATCTATGCTATGTAGGAGATATATTCAAGGCATCAAATGTAGTATTTTATTTTCTAAGATATCTTCTTATATGATTGTTTCTGTGCATATCTTTAATTAATAGTTTATTTTGAATAATACATAGTTTTATTCATTAATAGTTTCAGAATCTTGTAACCTTAGGTGCATCTAGCCATGTATATTTTTTTTATTGAGCGTATCTTTCCTACAAATCTCTACAAGGGATTAAAAAAGAACAAATTTGATTTTAACTAGATTTGATATTATCAAATAAATTTAATTATTTGAAAATAATATCATCAAATCAAACTACACTAAAATTATACCATTGACATTGTTTGAGATCAAAGAAGTACCTTCCAAGCAATCATCTTGTCATTCAGTAGGAAACCATGCTATCATGTTATCATGTGTAAGCTCGAGTATTTAAAACTTCTACACTAAAATGATACCAATGATACCATGTTATCATGTAAGCTCAAGTATTTAAAATTTCTAACTGCATTAAGTCGGATCAATATTAACCTCACAACCCTCATCGGCATCTAATCTTCACCTTGTCAATCAAAAACCTAAGATTGTATAGTGTGAGTCCTTTAAAGATTCCATGAAAGTGCTTTATTGAAAAATATTGTCAATCAAAAAATTTATTACATAACCTAGAAGAAAAATTATTTGCCATAATATTATAAAGAATGTAAGAGAAATATGACCCCAACTCATCTTAAGATATTGATGCTCACCAAATACTTTACAATTGTAGAAACATTTACATTATCTCTTCATAATGATGATGTAATTTGAACTTCTTAAAAGCATACGAGGCTACCCAAAAGTTTTGGCAGAAGTGCAATAGCTTGAAATTGGCGATGATTATAAGATGTAAATAATAAATTCTCATCTTATCTTTCTTTTTCTTTATATTACACGTAAAATGCTCAATTGTATCATCATAAATAACTAAAAGCAACATAGGTAAATAAATGTTTTTGTCTAATATGTCATACCAATATTCCTCTATATGAATGTGTACTTAACATATAGAATTGGTTGACAAGAGTAACATTAAATCCTCAAGTAGACAAACCAAGATTTATAAAAAAATACCTAAAGAAAAAATAACTCATATGCCTAAAATAAAATAATTATTCCGAGCTTTCTCACAAGTCACAAGAATATCATATTCTTAACAATTATATTATGTATTTGTTCATTATAATGCTTCCAATGGTTGATGATGATGCATATCAGACACAAAGATACATGTTTCAAACATATATAATTGGTTCAATTTTCTTCTTTCGATTTTCCAGGAATAGTTTTTATCTATTCAAGACAAATGAATCTTAAAGTTTTCATCATTTGATAAAGATAATATTCATTCTGTAAATCTTCTATTGTCTTTGAGCTACTAATAGAAGATATACATACATTTTTGACTCATTTGTACTTATACAATATTTTTGATAAGAAAAAAAATAATTTTATATGTTATATCTTATATAATCATTAATTTATATGTTTAATGATTTTATGATGGTACATTATTATTATTTTCACTTCTAACTACTATTATATTAGAAGTATCATCTCAAATCAACTCATCTTCAATAGTAATTTGATAAACATATCTTAGTTTTGTCTCATTGTGAAAAAAAAGTAGATATCTCTTTTCCATCCTTTTAATTGGTCATCAATCAGAATGACATATACCTTCATGAGTGGATAAGCCTATAGCACTATGAAATTGTATTTGGTAGTGATAGACAATATTAACAACCAAAATATCACCCTTAATAGTTTTTTGGCACAAATTTAGAAATTTGAGTATTGACATCAACTAGTGGGATCTATAGAAATTTACTTCTCAATGAACATACCTAGAAAAAGTCTATAATCAACAAGGGATAAAAGTATTATCGAGAAATGAGTATCTTATTATCATTATTATCAACTATACTAAAGTTAAATCAATGGCATGAATTATGATAGTCTGATTGACAGGATGATGAATTTGTACCTTCTTGGAGGTTGCGAGTTTGATCCTCATGAGATACCATCAACCACTATGATGGAAAATTATGTCTCCTAGGATATGAGAGAATTTCACTTGGCACATAGATAACACCTATTAAAAAAAGTATGTTATGAGTAAATGGGACTCTACCACAATGAGTGAATACTTTAAATTACAAATCCAAATGATTTTGCCAACCCTAATTAATTGAAATAATTGAACTAAATGTTATAAATACACCAATGGCATGACTTAAAAATAAGGAGAAAATATATTCTTTAAGATTTAAACATTTATAAAAAGTTGTGATATTTAGGAAATCAATCTACAATAAATAAGCATTTATTGAACTTAATCAAACTATATTGAATTATCATTATATCTTGTGACAAATTTTAGATGATTAATGAAAACCTTTATAAACAAATATATTTGACATGCTATCTCATCTTATCAAAATAAATCATTAATATATTAATGATATTGTTGGTTTCCAAATATATTTGAGAGTAAGCAAATTTTATCAAAAGTTACATAATACATTGAATTAAAATTTGATGTTGATCTAGAAAACTACTAGGACCTATCATTACATATATTTCTTCAAATGAATATTGGATGTCATCAAATATCATCAATATGGATCAAAACACACCATTAGTATTGAGATCAATCAATATATTTTAAAGTCATTAAAGGATAATCACATTTTATTAAAATAAAAGTGATATTTATCAAGAAATAAATTTGTAGATATCATAAAATATATCATCAAACAATTAATAAATATCATAGAACCTAGAATAGCCACTTAAACACATTTAATCAACTATTTATTAAAATTTACTCATGGTTTATTTAATTATTTTTTAATTAAATTAACAAAAATCAAAATTTTGTCGTGATTTTTTGGGTGAAAAGTTTGGAAAGATATAACTTCTTTATCATATTATTTTAATTTTTGAGCTTGATCGTCACAATATTATTATTTTAATCTTCTTCCCTATTAGCTTAATCCTATTCGAGAAAAAAAAAACAACTTTTTTTTGTATTATTGTTGGAAGGTTAACATCTTGCGAAATAGTTTTTTTTTTTTTTTTTGGATATTGAATTCCATCCAAATAATATTGAATACTATCAAAATTACACCGTTTTAAAAGATTAATAAACATATAAATTAGAAATTTACCAACCTCATCACATATTCTAAATGCATGTGATTAAGAGATATATTTTTGCTAATTTTATTATTCAATTATATTCAATGACATAAAACCATGTAATTTTGATAATATTCAATATTATTTGGATGGAATTCAATGCAATTTGTTGATGAAATATAATTTTGTTTTTTTTTTCTCTTTTGATAATTTTTAATGATAATTAATGATATTGGATAAAATTCAAGTATTAAAATATAATTCAATATTATTTTCATCCCAGAGTTTTTTTTAAAGTGCATAATTTGACATTTTATTAGAAAGAGAATTATGTGAATTTTTTTTTATTAGGTGTATAATTTATCATTTTAATATTTAGATTAAAATTAAATGCAATTTTTATAATGATATTTAAAGGACTATCACATTTTATAAAAATATTTGATCTTGATCTAGAAATAAACAAGTGAGTATAATGATACACATGATATCAAATACTCACCCAATGTCATTGAATTCCGAGAATGATATTACATTATATTGAACAATATTTGAGTATAAAAAGCAAATCAATAATATTTATTGGAAAAAATCAAAATTTTGAATATATCAAAAACTCGATTTCGAAAATTAACCCAATCCTAATACTAGTTGGGTTAATTATGGTAATTTCAAATTGAAAATTATATCTTTTAAGTTATTTTTCTATTTTTTTTTTCAAATTTTATCAAATACACAACAAAATTAAACAAGTAATGCATGAATGTACAAATATACACACAAAATATATATTTAAACTATATTAATTATGTAGAGTTCAATAAATATAACTTCCATATTATATTTACTATTGTAACACGAAGTGCAAATTACACAGGAATTAATTCTTTCAAAACATACATACATACAAAATAGAAATATGCTACTATAAAACCAAAATCATATCCTTGAGAGCAAGAGTATCAATAATTTTAGAAAACAAAACTCAATTAAATACATTAAGATTTCAATGATTAATACACATAAAATTAGAATTTAAACGCCTAAAATATCTAGGTAATTTCTAGTTGAAACATTGATCCGTGCCTAGCATTCCCAATAAGTAACCATCAATGCATTATAATATGCACACCTATGTGCGATAAAACTCAAGAACAATTATGTTCTCATAGAGTTTTTTCGAGAGAAGAATCTTGAGGAGAGCAGAAACTCGAGGAGATAAGAAACACAAACATAATGATTTCTTGAATTTTTAGTTTGTGTTCCTATTTTTTCACAATCTATATTCAAAAACTCTCAATTAATCTGAGTCATCTTTTTATCCTTTATCTTCCACATAAAATTGAGAGTGTCTTTATTCTCTATCCAGAACATGATTTCAAGAGTGTTTCTCTTCTATGTCCAAGACATGAAACCAAGAGGTGAAGATGAGAGTTTCTATGTCTTTCTTTGGGTTGCACCTCAATAGGTTGGGTTAGGTTGAAAGCCAACCCAAGCACATTCTAAGCTTAAAATACATCATTACAAAGTATGACCTAACCTAAGTTAGGATGATTTAGGTCAGGTTGGATCGAGTATAATTGCAATAAATAAAATATAATAAAAATATTTGGAGAAAAACACACACTTGGTATAGATATGGTTTTAAATGTTTTAATGTATTTTGACAAGTATTGTACAAATACTCAATTAATAGTTTCACATGGTTACGCTTATGTTTTGATTCCCAAAATATAGATGAAATATCCAAAGACTCAATTTATTACTAGTCCCAAAAAAATGATAACAAAAAAAGTTGAGATTCACATCTTATAAGCCAAATTCAACTATCGATGAAGAGTTAAACAAAAATAATGAAAATGATGAAAAGTTGACTTTGAATGATAATAATTGTGATTATGAACTAGAGCTTCTCGCTTCTCACCTTTTGGAGGAAGAAAATGAAATAAAAACAAGAAGGGGATAACTAGTATTGTAAAAGATAAGAGAATGAATGAAAAGTGAGATGGGATTTTGCTACAAAAGAGAGGAGAACAAATAACAAATAAAAAATGATTTTATTGCAAAAGAGAAAAGAATGAATGAAAAGTGAGATGGAATTTTGCTAGAAAAGAAAGAAGAGAATAGAATACCAAATAAAAAAAGATTTTATTGCAAAATAGAGTAGAGAATGATTAGTAATTGAAATAAGATATTTTTCCTATGTATATATATATGTGTGTGTGTGTATCTAGTCGAGGTTGGGTTGCCCAATTATTGGCCTGAGCACAACCTAAATTCAATTTGGGTTGATAAAATTGAATGCAAATCAAATCTTTTATATATAAAAGGTTGCCCAAGCCAACACAAACTTCAAGTTGGGTTCAGGTTAGCTTGGGGTGGAATGCATAAGTTGCAACGCTAGTCTCTCTTCAACTCATATCTAATTAGAAATGTTTATTTGTTTCTGAAAAATCCAAAAAACAAGAGGGACATAGGGGAGAAACTCTCTACTCATTTTTTATCTTATTTCCTTCATGTTTCATGCATCCATTTTCTTTTTAGTTACCACTCCTATGATTTTTCTTTTCTTCATTTCTTTTATTTTTTTTCTTTTCTTTTGTTCACCCTAGCATTTTCCAATGTGAAATAAGTTTTCTCATTTTGACTCTTCATCACTAGAATATTTCTACAAAAAATAAAAGGCAACATTAAACAGCAAGAAAAAAACAAAGAGATATAATATATCTTCAATCAAACCAAAGAATTGGCTCATACTTCAGACGTTGTTGATGAAATATGATGCCATGACATTGAGAGTCACAACATAAATAGAGTTGAAACATATTTTGTGTGGTTATGATTAAAGATTATACATTGAAGTTAAGACATGTATTGTGAAGCTTAGATTCAACTTATGCTATAACATGAGTTGTGTTGTGATATTGTTTGGTAATATCATGACATTAATGCAGTCATAACTTATTTTGTATTATTGTGATTGACTTACATATGGAGTTAAGTCATGACCATGTTATGTGGTGTCATGATATAAATGAGACCACGACATGGAAATATGAAAAAATGACTTAGAATTTTGTTTAAAAGGTTTTTTACTTTACTATATAAATACTTGCAAATAAAGTGAAATAGAGAGAGAGAGAGAGAGAGAAACAAAGAAAGAATTTTAAGTTGATACTCATGATCTCTATTGCCACAAAGCATGAAAATTATAGTGAAATATTTTTTTTGTGTATATTTTTTCTTTTTATCTCTCTCTCTTTCTCTCTCTCTCTCTGTCATGTGAGGGTCTGATTCTTCTATGAGAGATTTATTCTCCCTTATATTGATATCTTAAATCACTATTAAGGAATCTTTGTATCAATTCTTAGTTTGATATCAAAAAAGAGGTCTCAGTAGAAACCCTAAGATCTATTTTTGTGTTGGAGGCTATTGTGTAATAGTACACATTGACCTTCTATTTCCCACATCAGCAAGGTGTAAAAAGATATTACTAAGGTACCTGGAATCCCAAAGTTTGGTATCATATCATTGGGATATCGATCGCTTATGATCTAATCATAATGATGTTCTAATCTTACGAGGTTTAATTAAAGGGCTTGGTTTGGTGACTAATATTCGATATGTGAATCTAAGAATGGCTAGTTCGATATCAAGGGTTGAGATAGAGAAGGTGATGAAAAAAAATTTGAAAATGAGGAAATTTAATATGGAAGACTATTCAGTATGTAAAATATGATATATTCTTTTATATTTGGTATGATATTAGACAATATGTAAGCACATAAATGTGCCACAATTGAATTGATTTTATGAGTTTGGAGTTTTGATGAATTTTGATAAATAATTATTAAAACATTATGTTTTTGATAGTAATTGATAACTCGGTGATATGTAGTTCATCTATTGTTGGCTGAAACATGATATATATAATCATAGAAATATTTGTATGTAACTACTCTATAATCTCGTTAGCATAAGTCTTTAACTATGTAAAATATTATTTTTTATTATGATTTTATCTTATAGTTAAGTCATATTTATATCAAAATTATTAAATAGTTGTAACAATAATTTTATGTTATAATAACCAAGTATCATACTGATACTAAAAGTCATGACCACCACCAAGCATCATGAATTAACTTTACCAAAGTTTTATATTCTCAAGTTAGAGTTATGTTCTTTTCTCAAATTTATGACTTTTGGGCTACAAAAAGTTACATAGCGAAAGTTAATCAAGCTAATGCTAAACCAATATTATCAAATGCTACAATTGTATACACATAATGGTATAGTAGGTATTACTTGAGCATGGCCACTTTAAAGGCTATGACTCTTGCCTTCAAAAGGAAGACCAAAGCCAAAGCCACAGTCATTCCCAATACAATAACTATTTGATAAAAAAAAAAGATCTAAACCAAAGTCATGATCATTCATAGTTATGACCATTTGATATAAAAGAAAGACTAAAGCCATAACCTACTTACAAGGTTGGAACTTTTTGTTACATAGATAAAATGTACAAGTCGCGAACATTTCCTAGCACTGAAAATTTGTTTCAAAATAATATTAGGAGGCATCACAAAGCAATAACCACTTCTTATAACTATGACCTCGAGCTCAAAAGACTAAGGCCAAAATTAAGATATTTTTCCAAAGTTGTGACTTTCTGTGCTTAGACAAGTATATCAGATTTATATATTATAAAAGAAAAAGAGGAGAAAAAAAGTTGCTCTTCTTTTTTACTCTTATAAACCAAAAAGCAAAGCATAACAATAACCCTAGGAGAGATTTTCACACTTTCTAGAGGATCCACGGGCAAGCAAGAGATGCAAGATAAAAAAATAAACCTTATAGTTTAGGGGGGGGGGGGGGGTGAATGGGGATGACTCTCAATATCCCCCTCTCTATGGTAGATCTATGAAATAAACTAAGGTAGCATAGAATTAGTGTTTGTATCCTAGATTATTGTAAGAGATATCATTGGAAACCTAAGATTAACACCATTCTTCTCTTATACCTCATATAAATCTCTTCCAAATGTCATACTAAATTGTGTAATAAAGATTCACAATGTCAGTGGGTTTATCTATATTCTCATGGTTGATGGTAATAGATAAATCATGAGACTCACTCCTGCATATGATACAAAGAAAGTGATGGTCCTTATAACCATGATGCGTGAAATAAACTTTTATATTAAAAACTATAAATTAAGGTATATTATTCATTTCAATTATGGTACTCATGAAGTCAAAACATGAATAATTTTATATGCCACTCCATTGTATATATCTTAGATTAACCATTTCTCGATTGATATATAAGATTTAAAACTTTCACCAATAGATTTTACATTTAGTATGTGAGTTGCATCATCACTATGGAAGATAGTGATAAGTTAATCTATAGAATATGCATAAGTGGTTGTGACTCACAAGATAGTGACAACCCTTTGAAATACTTTCACTAGTATGGTTCCCACCAATAAGAATTAAAAGAAGCATATATAATTATTTGAGTATGACACTTAAGAATTTAAAAGTATAAATTCTTTAAAACCATATTATTTCTTAGTCTTTATGATACACGAGGTCCAAGAATAAGAATGAAAAAAATATGAAGTTATCATGATGGGCAGTAGATGAGTTGCCTAAAAGGTATTGACTTGTGAAGGTCCCTCGAGCATGAATGATTTATTATCTTGGTAGTAAATTACCGAGTAGACAATAATGAGAGGATCATCAATGAGATGTGATCAATAATAATAACCACGTTGTATTCCATTAAAATTAAAAGATATTCTAATGACAATCTAACTTTTATTATATATACAAATCCAACATAAATTGAATTATTTGAACAAGCACTATACGAATCAAATGGACAAACCCTAAGTTCAAAAAATCATACCAAAATCTCTAATTAACTTTTCCATTATGATTATGTTTTCTTAGTGTTGGTTGACCAAATAGCAGATATAATTTTTATAGTATTGATATCTAGATAAAAGTCTTTTTTACTACTCGTATGATCTATATACTTGTAGATCATTGTTGATTAAGTGTTCAAAAATATAAACTATCAAAAATTCTTTTGGAGAACTAGTAGATGATAGAGATAGAAAAGATGGCTTAGCTAAAGTTAATGTAGCACCAGTTGGTGGAGAGGAGAGAGAGATGACACACCTTCAGTCCTAATGCCCATACTCCAAGACTAAATGGCATCGCTTATTTTATTATTTATTCTTTCAAGCCTTCAAAGATTGGATTATCCTTCTCCATTACTTTGAGTAGTGAATCCAATGAAAGTCGAAGACTAATAAGAAGGTATGAAAGATAAGAAAATGACTTCATATGACATTCATAGTAGAATAAGAAAAATTACAATCTACTAAACTATAGCTATCGAGTTAGTAGCTGCATTTAGAGCTAGGATAAGTAGGATAGCATCTAAGATGAACTAAAAGTACTCTTTTCAAACCTCCACCTATATATAGAACTCCTGGCTCTGGAGATAAGTGAATTTACACTTTTTTACAACTACCACCTATTCTCCTCGCTTTTTGAACTCCCCCATTCTAGTCTTAGGTAGATAGATGGCATACCTTGAGTCACTCACTTCCATTGGGTGAAATTTTATCAGTTATATTTTTTTCTTTCATCTTTGATTGTAAAATGAACCACTTTTCTTATCACAATTTATTTGATCTTCATCTCGTTCAGTCTTGATGGTAGCCAATTCCTTTTTATGTTGTTTAGCCATTTTGGCATATGCTTTCAATGCTTGCTAGAAAATAGTGGTTGTATCTTCGAGACCCTTTTGCTCTTATGCACAATATATTTTAGTACTTTTTAGTAATAAAAAATATTATGAAAAGCTTATTCAATAAGAAGAACCTAATTTATGATCACCATTTCATAACTTCACTACTTTAAGAATAGCAAGAGTAGAATCTAAATCATACTTGAAGATGTCTCTAGCTTTCCTTCCTAATTAAATAAATTACCTTTTGCCTTCTACTCCTAGTCTACTTTTATAAAGAAAAAAAATATCACTTTGTCATTAAATTTTTCCTATTCTTTTACTGCAAAGACTAATTTAATATAATGCTAATGTGCCTACCTTGGGTCACAAGCTACCTTAATAATACCTTTACCCCTACTCTTAATCCCTTACTCCACCATGAATAGTGGAGTAAACTTGTGATAATTTTCTGGCATCCATTCAGGAAACCTCTTACTATTCTAGTTATGCCTCTTCTACTCATATATTATCCATGCTCTTGTGAGATTAATTGGTCAATAATGTCAACTAAGCCTACTCTAAACAAAAAAGCATAATTCAAGGATAAAGTAAGTTCAATGAATAGAAAATCCAATGTAGCATTTATCCCTAAGGGCCCAAAAAAATGATTTTTCCTTACTTCCTACTATCCTACTTTCATCTCAGATAGACATTCAAGTAGCTTATTTTTCTTAAATACATTCCTTATTTTCTTGTCTAAAATAGAAGGTCTTCCCTCAACTATCCCATGTTGGAAATCCTTCGATCCTAGTTAGCGCATAGTGAAGATGTATTTTTTCAATTCATTCCATAAACACTTTTCCAGGCCAGGCTAGGTATGATTCCATATTCGATAGGAAAAGGTATCTCTATGAGTATGAATTAAATCAATAATATAATACTAAGGAATTGCTAAAAATACTAAATAGATCCAAAGGATCATAAAAAGATGTGGAAGACATGCATAATCCAAAAGTAGAATAAAGAGAAAGAAGAGGTGCTAAGAGTTGAACCCAAGAGAAAGGGGGCAAAAGTGCATAAGACTAGTTCATGAAGATATTGTGACCAAGAGGGATGAAGGAAGAAGAATACATCACAAAGAGAACAAAGTAGACGAGCAAAAAGGAAACATGTCCAATGCCTACCTATCTAGAATACCTATCTTAAATAAGTCCAAAATCAATTCAAGGTGCAATGGAAGCTTGAGCAAAGGGCTCAACTATGGGCACGGAGGCTAATATGCACCTCTATGGGTGGAGTCAAGTTCAATGGACATTAGAGACAAGTTGATGAACATGAATAGAAGCCCATGGCCATCTATGGGTAATTAATCACTGAAGGATTGCCTTTTGCCTGGTAAAGATCACTCCTAAGAGGTTTAAGGCCATGCTTGCTTTCTCTTTCTCATATATCCATTTGGCCTTAAACAAAGAATAGAAGACTACCTATTCCCATGGTTGTGAATTAACATGAGAGGAATGTGATGAAATGATCAATACTTAGATAGTAGTATCTATATCACTACACCAACCATGATCAATAATGACTCCTCATCTTATTTTGCATATATAATGTAAAGAGAAAGAAAGAGATAGCTAATCATGACTTAAGTCAGTCAGTCACATTTGGAGTTAGCTCTGTAGATGAAGTAGGTGAATGCCTTTAAAGAATAAGGACTAGGCTCAAGGCTCAAAGCACATCAATTTATTTACTTTTAATTTAAAAGTGAGCAAGGAAAAAACTTTCAATATCATATCTAAGTGTTACATATATGGAATTGATAGAGATTCAACCCATAGAAACTAGCTAGCCTTGGGCGAATTTCTTTGATTTGAATAAAGATGCTTTTTCTAGTTAATGAAGATAACTTGACTAGATGAAACATAGCAAAAGTTTAGGTTCTCTTCCAAGAAAAGAAGCTTAATTTTGATTAGTCGTATAGATTTTGAGTGCCACCAATGTAGCTCTTAGAGGGCTAGTAGAAGTTGTTAACTCCGTTCAAATAACATGACCTACTTTGATCTTATATGTTTTTTGTTGAGAATGCTTGACATTCTATGGTCTTGTGAGAATGCTTTCCTCACTTCATTCCTTGTGAAAATGGTAGCACGGTCTCTTATCAACTCCATTTAGGAAGGACAAAAGAAGTTATTCCTAAAATTCTTACTTTCTTTACTCATGTTCAACTTCAACCCCAGTAACAGTAGCAAATGTCAGAATTTTAGCTATAGGTGCTCACATCGATGGTTCACTCTCTTTGTCAAATATGAATGGAGCTTCTATTTGTGGTCGTGATAGGTAGTAGAATAATAGCTTTGCTTCTTCTTCTATGGAAACTTGACATTAGAAAATTTTTTTATTGAAGGAAGAGGTTTTTCTTCCTTTCGATTTGTTCCTTGAAGTGGGATTTGTCATAGGTGATGGTATAAACTACTTGATCTCTGATTCTGGTAATTGTCATTCACTTCTATATTGAAAACAAAAGGAACCTTTCCTTGCTATAAATTATCATAATAGATGTGAAAAATCTATACTCTTAATTGTCTTTATGCTTCATACAAAGACTAAAAAAGTTGATTGAGAAATCTCTGCCCAAAGGTGCTTATAGAACTGATCCTTGGTATGCTAAGATTTTTTATGTCCATTGAATAAATCCAAGTCTTTGTCTTTCTTGCATGTCAAGTGTGAGATTGGTTTATTAAAGTCGAGAAAAAAGAAAGTCACTCATTAAGATCAAAGTCATTCTATCTTGATGAGTGAAGAGACCAATGTTGGGAAAGTATTTGATATTCTCTTGGCGACCTTCAATCCCTTGTCAACATAAAAAAGTGATTTACTATCCCAATAGATACTTTTGTAAAGCCTTCATATGGGAGCTCATACAATTACAAAAAAAAAAATGTTCTCTAGAATGATTTTGATGTGCCTTAATTTTTTTCCCTCTTTAATGTTTTCATCTTTCTTTCTCCCAAGGTTTTAGTTAGTAAAAAATCAGCCTACAATTTATTTTTAAGTCTTTCTTCACTTGGGTTAGAGAGCAACGCTATAAAAGCAAAGAAGAAAACAATTTTAAAGGGTATTTTTTAGGTTTCGTGTTCCATTTCATTTTGCCTTCTTGTTAATCATTCCCTACTTGGGCAATTGGGCCTTGACTTGGTCCATGCATCTCATCTATTTATGGGTTGTTTTCTTACTCTCATTCATGGAGAACCACCCCATACTCATCGGAGGAAGTGAAAGTGGTCACAGCTCTTCTAAGTTACCATGTTTTGATCTGAATTTTTCTTCGACAAATAAGCCAAAGCTTGAACCTACCTTTATCTCTCATGAAGGAGTAAAGCCATGACCAATACTTCTCTCTTCTCTATAAACAAACAATAAATTATTGCTTACTTAGGGTAGGTGAATATGCTTCTGAAGCTAAGTATTAGACAAAGCATGAGCGTTCCATTCAACTCAAGGGTGAAATCCAAGATGGAATCCATGTGTGAAATCTTTTAACATATGTACAAATTAGATATTCCGTTTAGATAAGGATTGACCTTGATAAGGAGCTCCATTCTTTGTGAGTTTGTCCATACTCCCCTTGGTGGGAAGTACACTATGCATGTGCTCGTGAAAAAACTTGAATCTTTATGTTGCCCCACTTTTGCAACTTATATAAGTATTAATAGTATAAATTTTAGGAGTTGGAAATATTTCAATGTGAGGTGGGTAAATTATAGTATTAATAGTAAAATTTTTGATTTTAATTTTGCTAATTCTCTTTGTGAAGTAGTGAATTCATAGTGTTCCTTCTATATATATCATAAGGCCAACTCATGTTTCCAGATTCTTTTCATTGAAAAGCTGTCTCATATCAAGATATGTTGCTCAAACTAAATGACACCAATATTATGAAATTTCATGGATTGTGTGAAATAAGAGTAGTAACAAAGGAACCTTATGATTTCATAATAAAATATGGAAATTTGGCTATGGAGATTCCTTGTGGTCAGAAATTCACACAGACATAGAGAAAAGTCATTTCAATCCATTGGATCAAATAAAGACAAAAAAAAAGTTGAGCTAAGTGACTTAGCACAACAAAGCACCCTTTGAGGGCATGAATTGTCTAATTTTTCATTCATAATATTGATAGTAATGTCTCTCTTAGATTCTTTGGATCAAAATAAAAGAAAAATATATTCAATTTGAGATGGAAATAGAGATTTGTGAATTTTTTCCAGAACTTGAAAATCATTTGAGATCCTCAAACTTATTCAATGGTTTCATGTGACTATTGTAACTTTTTCCAATACAAAAGAAAAGATTGTATCACTGTAGAGTGACTTTTTGCAAAAAAAAAAAAGGAGGATGAAACAAAGCTAAGATATTAGAGTATCAAACTCATCAATTTCTCATAGATAATGAATGATAGTTTTCTCAAGCATATTATTTTTTTTGTAAAGTTCCTACTATCACGATAAAAAGTTGCCATGGGGCATCAAGAAATCATCTTGGTAGCACCATTTAAAAAGGCAAAGCTTTTTAGCTAGTTTATAAGCAAGGTAAGTAGGTAAATTACAAGTCAGAAAGTGATCTTTCCTCTATCATGAGCTTGGGTACTCACCTTTCAATAGCTCTCTGAATCATGTGTTAGGAATTTTGATATTGAGTAAAGGTAATTCCTGAAATTGGCCTCATTAGGGAAAAAATCATTGATTTAGCCTAAATGATGAAACCCCTAGAAATAGGCAGAAAGGAAAGGGGAGAGAAAATGTGGGCTCCTTTATCATTTAATAGGTTTACACATATAGAATTAGAGGATTTATACTAAAATAATGGCTTGAGCTAAATTTCTAGCAACAATGTGAATGTAATAGGAGTTCTTGCTAATTACACTATATTTCCTATTTAGGTAATTTCAAGATCACCTATTTTAATAATAGATGGTTGATTAGTCTAAAAAGTAAGCTAGTCTCCAAAGTCCAACATAGTAGGGCGCATACCTCTCTAAAAAGATGAAGCTAATAGGCACATAAAATATATCCATCAACTAAGTTTGTTCAGTGGTCTTAATTGGTTAGTCGGAAAAACTAGGTCAGATTGAAAAAAAAATTAAGAGAAGTGTTTGTTTTTGAATGAAAGGAAAGGGGTTGACTTCGAAACAATAAGTAGTTTGTGCTTTATAAAAAAGGCTTTATATCTATGAGCACTTGTTTGCTTTCACAAATGTTGACTCACTCACTAGCCCTCGGCCGAAACCGAAATACTTTATTTCCTAACATTCTGATTCAATTAAGAAGTGGAAGCAAAAAGAATAAATTGAACCTACTTTGATGTTTCCATCTGATCATTCTTTTGTCATTCGGAAGATCATGAGACCATGCAACCAAGTACTATCACCCTCCATTCATAATTTGATGTGCCTGGTCTCAATAGAGAATAATCTGAAACTCATCTTTTCTGATTGCTTTCTATCTAAGTATTTTTGTGAGTTTCCTTCATTTATGTCCATAATTATCTCTCCCTACATGAAAAGTGCTTATTATGAGACATCATCAATTCCACATTGCCAGTAGGCTATGATAGAGGAGCTATCAAAAGAAAAGTCATACACGGGATCATGTTGATCCACCTTATAGAAAGTCACCTATGGAGTATAATGCAGCTTCAAACTCATCATACGACTATACCACTTCTTGTGTGGGTTGTTGATCTAACTATTGGTTGGTTTTCAATCATAGGATTACTACATGGTCTTCAAGCAGAAAGATTCTCTACACAATTAGTTAGAATGAGGTGTGCCAAGAGTGTGGTTTTTCGATTCTGGTAATGGGAGTGCCTATGAGTCTTTTTCAGCAAACAAGCCCCATGTAAGCCTCCCCTATTTTATTTGAAGGGACAACTTTTAAACCTAGGTCAAACCCGAGGATCATTGTTTTGGAGACTATTTAGGTTCTCCATTAGAAACCACGGATTGGTAGGTTGATCTAAAAGGATGGCTGGAGACATGAAGGGTCAAGGCAACTCCTTATATAGGAAGACTCAATGTGGATGGCTTCCATCATACTCCTTTGATAGGCTCGAACTAAAAAAATAAAAGGGGCATATAGATCAAAGGATGATCTAAAGCATGAATAATGGTGGTTTTAACCATGGAGAAAAATCAAAAATCTATGGTTTCTTTATAGAACCTCATTTCACCCAAGTTGTTTCATAACTAGAAAAAGAAGTAATTTTCATACAAGTTACTCAGTCTACAGGTCCCACTATGATCTACTTTCATTATATGGGCAATATCAATCTACTTTAGCAGATCATATAGATGTAATAAGTTTTTTATTTTGATAAATGTGAAGCATCTCTTTTCCATTTATATTTACCTTGTTTATATATTTGTTTCATGTGTCTTAGGAGGAATTTCAATCTTGGGATACTACTTAAATAACTATGGCCTAAAAGTCAAATAATTCAAGAAGAAAGAGTATGAGATTGGATCGGACAACACACATATTGGTTTGTCCCACCACCATTAGAGATTGGACATATATAAAGATATTTATATTTTTTTTATAATGAAATGGGAGCTATCTACTAGTAGTGTCGTAGATTCTCAATAAGGGTGTTCGATCGATATTGGACCATCATAATTTTTTTATGGCCCAACTCTCAAGTGGCTTTTCAATAGTATGAGAAGTTACCAATAAAATTATCATTTTTTTTGGGGAGGTCATTTCAAGGGAAATGTTTTCATATAGATATCCTAGGAAGAGGCCCAATGGTAGGAAGCAAATCAACCATTAATTAGAAGAGTTAGAGTAGTGAGTGTTCGAAGGCCGTCAGCTCTGAGAGGCCCTTCATCGGCAAAGAGGGTCACATCAATATCGATAAGATATTAATCGATGTCAGGAGGGCTATTCATTTTTCCTTAAGAAGAGGAGTTTTCTTTCTAATGAATAAGAGTGTTTGCCTTCGGAGCTGCTCCCAGCTCATGGTTGATGGTCAAAAGTGTAAAAAAGTTACAAGGTAGAGGTGTCAAACGGGCCGAGACGGGCCGGCCCGGCCCGTTTTTTTAGGGCACGATCGTGCTTCCGTGCCGGGCCGGGCCTTGTCGGGCCCACTCAGACTTGCCTGTCCGAGCGGTTCGGGATATGGGGGGACCGCGGGTCGAGTCGAATCAGACCCGACCCGTGGTCTTTTTTTGAATTATCAGGCATCGTGGGGTCGGGCTCACGGGACACCCGGCACGGGATAAACCCGTGCCGGTGTGCCGTGCCGCGGGCCGAACCATGCCGAGCCAGGCACGGCTCGTGCCAAACTCGGGCACAGAATTTTTCCGTGCCGGGCCGGCCCGGCCCGGTTGACACCTCTATTACAAGGTGGTTCTTGTTTGTTACCAGTGGCTACTATTTTGTTGGGTGCTCTCTCCAAGTTTTCTATAGTGGCTTTAGTAGTTATGAGGCATGTTATTTTCTCCTCTTTTATGTGCTACCTTGGTTGGATGCTTTGAGAGTGTTTAGTGGTGGATATGAGTGAGGCAAACCGTGTTGGCCTTATTATTGATATGGCTTTTTCAGGAGTTGTGTAAAATAGTAGGTATGCTTTTCCTCTTTTCTTTCTTTGATAGTCATTGATGATTCGCTTTGCTTTTTTCTTAAAATCTTTATACATCTATCTTGTTCAAGCTATGGATATTATATAGAGAATGAGTGTGAGGGCTAGCTCTTGAAAGAAATGCAAGTTAGGCATGAATTGAATCATTGAGATTGGAATGAGATATCAAGAAATTCATGAAACTTAAAATTAAAAATAAAAAGTTTTTATGTGCTCAGTACTGGTGGGGGTATTGAAGTAGGAAAGTCTAGGTCTCCCATCCATTTCAGCTTTAGTTTTTAACTTTCAAAAGATCATCCATAGGTTGTTTTCTTTGAGTGAATCCCTTACAAAAATTTGGATTCAAAACTCCTCACAACCCACTCTTTTGTCAACTACAATTGAAAACTATAAAAAACCCTATTCTTGGCTTTATTTTGATTACCCAAAACTAGAGTTTTAAAGTGTGCAATTCACTCAAGGCCAATAAGAAAATGACAGTGTGTTAGCACCCTTTCAATCAAACTCAAGAAAAATCCTTCGCCCATCCAAAATAAGTCGTCCAATGTCTATTTCCTATGAAGCCTTAGCAAATTATCTCCTACTAAGTCCCAAGTCCATTTTACAAGACCTATACCCAAGCAATATTCTCTCTTAATTTTGGGTATTTTGATTTTTATCACATACCTAAAATGAACACGAAGGCTCTTGTTCATATTCTAGTTAAACCTCCTATTATTTTTGATAGGCTATCTCTTCTTTTTATTAGTAAATGGATTAAATTCACTTTATTACATAGCCACATAAACTAAAGTCATAGTCACCGCATATGAAATCAATCGCTCATAGTGTTAACACAAAAATCCTCTCTCCATGCTAAAATACTTTATCCTTTTGGCTCTTTCACCCATAAATTATTATAGTAAATAAGGTAGTTACTTTTTGATTTTGAATACCTAATGAAAACTACTCTCTTTCGTATCAACCCACTTAGACCAGACTTATATGCTATTTAACCAATGATCATAGAATTCATTGAAAGACAAACCTCATATAAGTCCTAGACCATATACCAAGATAGGATGACCTATAAGGCTTTTTCTTCGTGTCATGCTTTCCCTAGCACATAGACAACATGACTCAAAAAGAAATAAGAGGAAAAAATATTATATGCATTAGCATCTTCTATAGTTAGGAATCATGATGTTGTGTATTAAGGCTATTTAATATATGTCTTTCTATCTATTTTCAAAGCCACCCTTCCTTGTTATTGATACCTTGTGAGACAGCTTCATAACTATTAGTGTTGATCACTTGATATCCCAGTTAACATTGCATGTGGGATGGACCGATAATACAAGGTCATGTAGATCCTTTCTTGTTAGCCAGGATTTGTAAGCTTTGGGGGAGAGAAAAACATAGGATGAGAATGAGTGCTTTTCATCCTAGCCTTAGTAATCACAAAGAAGAGGTTGTCTTCACTAGAACAAGACTCACCTTCAAATGAAGCCAAAGACACTTTCCAAATCTCTTTATTAGATTCCATGGTAGAGCTCTAGATATCAAATAAAGATATTAGGTCAGAAGGAGAAAATATAGACCTATAAGATGGTGGTAATGTGAGCTTAGATAGCTTTTAAAGTGATTGACTATGAGAATAACCATTCCAATGTCCAAATTATTTATACCCATTGGTCAAAAAATTTAGGGCCTTAGGGGCTTACTAACATTCGGGGAGCCATACATTTGTTTGCAAGAAAGGTGCATTGGAACTAGCAAACTCACAACCATAGGAACAATATTGACATAGCTTTGCTTTGAGTCATGGACTATGAAAGTTAGTCTATTAGGCTCTATATCCTATTTAAAATAGTAATTGGAAGATCACACACAAGCTTACTACGAAGATGTTGAATTGGGATAAAAACCCACTATAAGCCATCTAATGAGCCAACCCATCCATAAGTCATTAGCCCTTGAGCTACATTCACAAGCCTAAGGAAAATTGATTTTCTTTCCTCCCCTCTGTCATTTTCAAAAAGAAACAAGAGTAAAAATATTATATTAGGTTCTAGCTTTAGTGGTCTTGTTCAATTACTAGTAAGATTTTTTTTTTGATTGGGAACTACTGACCTATGGTGCTTTCAATCTTGAAATTATTAGTAGTTGATCTTAGTAACCCTTAAACACTTTGAATTCCATATTTTCTTTGATTAGCATAAGAAGTATGAAGTAGTTTGACTAGTTGTTATCTCTTTTATATTATCCCCTCAAACTAATAAAGAAAGTAAGATTACTAATTATTAAAGTAGCAGGGCTTGTTTTGTTTGAAAGCTATGGGAATAGCAAAGATTCTTGCACCCTAATCTTGAAATGAAACCTGAGTAAGATATTTACTTATCTTCCTTCTATCATCCCTGGAGCTATCTTATAAAAAAGAACTAATGTAAGAGTAGCAATAGACTTTCAGTAAGCCAAATCTAATTGGCTTATAGCAGATAAGAATTCTTTATAAATAAGGATAGTGATTATACCATTGAGATGAATGCCATATTTCATTTATCATGCCATTTTTTCTAAAAAACTGTGTTTGGCCTCCATTCCAAACTTACTCCTATAAAAGAGATAGACATTCATACTTTGTTATAACTCTGCTATGATTGATAGCTTTATTGGAATAAAAAAATTATTAGATGTTTCTGTTGGGGAAATAGAGTGAGATGAAAGTGATCTCTAGACAATAACAAGAGCAAGGTCTTCTTTTTAAGGTAAAGGTGCTCAAATTGGTCATTCGATGTTTTGATACCTATGAAAATAAGAAGTTTGGTAAAGCTAAGAAATAAATTAGAAGAAGAAAGAAATTCTATCTTAGTTTATGTTATACTAGCCTAGATAGTTTCAAAAGAAATGGGATTTGAATTAGAAAGGACTCAAGATGGAAAGAAACACTCGACTAGGCCAAAAGCTCTCTTTACTCGATCAATCTAGAGATGATATATGAAAGTCAAAAAAGATATATCACTTTCACATTGGCTGGAGTTTTGGCTAGGTCGGATAGGTATGAAACTATTCGAACGAATGTGAGATGAGAGGCTTTTTTTTTGGGTTCTATAGGTGGGCTATGTTCTTGAGAAAAGCAACTCTAAAGACATATAGAGACCAAATCAATCCTTTTGATACTTTTTTATTCCCTTTTCTATAACAAGCTTTTCACTAAACCCATCAACTCTATAAATCTACTCTCGAAAGCATTCCAAGTCACTAGATCCAATATCGCATGCATAATGAATAAAATATTTTTTTAATAACATTCAACCTTGGAATGTGAAGGTTCTATGATAAGGTGGTAATGATGCCACATGTTAGGGTACTAATCTTCTACAAGGAATCAAATATAATTTGTTAGGATGGATGACAGAGAACAAGGGCATGATGATTGAATTAATAGGCCATTATTGATTGAAGCCACTATGGTTCCACTGGATAGAAGAATCTCATTTTGCCCATCTAATAGTTTGCTTTTAACTTGAAAAGTTGGTACCTAGTAAAAGATTGAGAATTTCCCTTCCTCAGGAAGAACCTAGGCAATAGGTCGTTATTGGGTGTATCTAATTCTAGTGAAAGTAGTCAAATATACTTGGCATGCGGCCTAGATCCAAAAAGGCATACTTTTCGATCATCTGATGAGATAAGAGAAGTAGTAATAAACTCAGCAGTGGGCCTAAGCTAGAAAGAAGTTCTCACTACCTTTTTTAGGTATTTATCCCAAAATATGGGGTTTCTAGAGGCAATCAAAAGATTAAAATGAAAAGAAATGGATTCACCCATGGCATCTCCAAGGGTGAATCATAACATTCACTCATGGCATTGGCTAGGATTACGCCTACTTTATGTCACTTCGTGCACTCTTATCTTTACTCCAAAGAACTTTACATTTCCTTGATGTTGCATGGGATGCACAATGAAGGGTAATACGAGGACATTAAAAAGAAAATTGATGTGAAAAATAATAAACCAATGATGATCTAGGCCTCCTTATTTTTTCGGCCTTCCACTTGAATAGCCAAGCTCTCCAACCTTCACGGCCAGATTAATGCTTGACCTATATTCTTATTCCTTAGGCTTTCTTATCTTATTTAACACATTGCATTTGACATTCCCTAGGACAGAAGGAGAGACTGTTAAAATACCAGTGCCCACTCTCATTCTTTCTTTCATGGGACTTCCTCACTTCAACTAGCTGATAATCATATAATCATGTTGTGATAGTTTGTTAGTCATGAAAAACCTTATGAGCATATACTCAATAATAGCTTTTACTTAGCCTTTGGAGTCCATGACATTGGAAGTAAGGGCTTCAAGTTGAATCTTTTTTTTTTTTTGCTATTCCATAGTAGTTATGAAGTTGGTATTTTAGTTTGATCCCTAATGTATGTATAAATAGTAGCTCTTTTCGATTACTTTGATTTCATCCTTTACTAACTAACCTACCCTTCACTTATTTGATCTAAGAGAAAGACCTTTTGGGATAGAATCAAAATTTGAAGAATAGGGTGGTTGACAACTAACAAAGTCTAGTAGATTTGAATCAAAAGTCAAACCCTCAGTCATTTTTCATCTTTCATATCAAATCAACTCTTCTTGAATCTAAATTTTGTAGAGAAATAATTTGGCTTGGTAGATCTTTATTTTTTTTCGCTGAGTGTGATTTATGCATATAATTCATTATTCTTTCCCATACTTTTATTTGGTCAACAACCAACCACAACTCCAATACTTCTTCACTACTCGTACTAAAGTTCGTTCTGTCTAGAGGGGATACTTTTTTTCTCAATAAATCATGCCCCAACTTGATAAATTCACTTATTTTACACAATTCTTCTAGTCATGTATTTTACTCTCTACTTTCTATATTCTCAAATGCAATGATGGAGATGGAGTAATTGTGATCAGTAGAATTAAAAAACTAAGGAACTATGTGGGTTCACGAACAACAAATTTGTTCCTATATGTATCTTGATCAATGGTATCTCAAAGGCATCAGGTCATTGACTTATTGGAAAAAAGAAAAAATTTATCTATTGTTGGAGAAATAAGTTGCTCACGAGAAATGGAAATAAACCTTTTCTATTAGATCTCGAAATCCTCATTGAATCTTTTTTCAAAACATGGAGGGGGGATTACTTGTAGGGGTGAAGTATCATTCTATAGTTTGATTAGTAAGGCTCTTTGGGAATAATTTGATCATCATGAGCCACTTTAGTACATTAGACAAATGAGCGTAAAAAAATTCATATGCATAAGGGGATCACCCTTTTGTCATGTGGGTTCAAATACTTTTTCATGTGGTCCCCATAATTCCTTACAAATCTAAGGACCATATGGTTTAGGACCCCTTCATACAAATTTGTTTATTTCATCTTCATGTTTTAAGCCACTTTTCCTTCAAGCCTTTTCTAGTTTTACTAGACTTTTGCTAGTTTACCCTATTTCTTTTGAATGAAAAGATTGTTGGAAAATGCCTAGATTAGGTGTGAAAGGTATTTGGTTGTTGTTGACTTTAAGCACAATCATTGGCATTGACTGCATGGGATCAAAATACTTTCAATTTAATGAATATGTCCATAACTTTCTCATGGATCTGATTTGGTTTGGATGAATATGCAGGAAGCCCAGAGACGTCATTTGGAACCATGTGGCTTTCTTCATTGGATTCGCCCACTCAAGTGAGAAACAATCCATTGGTTGAACCAATAGAGGTTGTGGCAAAAGATACAACCAAACACCCAATCCCAACAGAAGACATGTTAGTAGGCTGAATTAGATGTCTTTGACATAAGCAAAAGTCATTGTCTCTGATAAGCTAAATATCCTTGTATGACTAATTTATCTTGTTCAGCCCATTAATCCAATAATATTATTTAGGGATCTAAGTAGGGTGGCTTTGTTGCCTCTATTTTAATTTATTAATGAATGACAACTTTTCTTTAATCAATAATGTCACATCTGACTCAATCCACTTATCAGCAAGCTATTTTCACAATTTAAAAGGGGTTTTATTTTTTATCAAATGAGATAACCTTGCAAAATGAAACTAATGAAACTATCTTTCTTAAGGCACATGAGACTAATTCTGTCTATGTCTAATGAGACAAGACTAATTGTTCTAAGGTGAATTGTGACTATTTCTCATTACCCTATAGGTTATAGAGACTATTCTCAATGCCAAGAACTTAGGATTAGAAGAAAAGTCTCAACCCTTTGATATGAAAGAAGGCTATAATCCCAAAAAAGAAAGAAAGGGTTTCATATAGAGGCTTGACACATAGTTTTTTATTTAAGTCGTCATTACTCAAGCTTAGTCTAAGTTCAAGAAAACATCAGTCATATAAGCTAAAAGCTAAAGTGATCAACTAAAATTAATCACCTTTCCAAATAAATCTACTTTCCCTTGAACATCAATTAAAAAATAAAATAATGAGTATTCCTTAAAACCTGTCACAATGGATTATTGAATAATATATAAGAGATAAACCCCTTATACCATTTTAACCAGAGCTGAAAAATTAAATTATCAAAGAGTGATATAGCTCTAGAATATACTAAGTTACTAACTGCTTTTAGAGTAGACTAAGAATTAGGTACGAAAGAAAGTGAAGGTGAAGCAGACTTGCATTAAGGGATAGACTTTCTCTTCTATCATTTTTGGCTTGAAAATATGAAAAAGAGGGGAAAAATAGCAAGTCCAAAACAATAAGGTTATGTCTATTCCATTCTCATTAAGGGTTAAGGTATGAAGTTGGTTCAAGATCTTATCTCATGGCTCCATAGAAGGTTAGGATGAACTGTGAGGGTATTTCTCATTAAGTTTTTCCAACCTCAAATCACTTTTCAATTATGGAGCAAGATAACCTAGTCGACAGGATGAGCATGATACTTTATAAGATACTTGAGATTATTTTAAGGAATTATTAAGAATATACTTTCAACATGAATTTGATTTGTGGTACCAAACACATTTTTTATTATGTAATGAACTACATGATAAGGTCTACCATTAATGCAACCACATGTAATTTAATTTTGAATAAATTGCTAGATAAAGCACATTACTTATTTGAAGAGTTAGAAAAGAACAACTATAAAACTTCAAATAATCATTCCTCTTGGAGAAAAAAAGCTAGAATATCATAGTTAGATAAATTTACCACAATAGATGCAAAAATAGAGATTTTCCTAAGGAAATTTGAAATCCAAGAGAAGAAGAGGATAGGATCAAGAAAAGTCCCCATTTTACAACAAGATGAAATAGAAAATTTAATCCCATTTATCAAATGGACTGAGGCAAATGAATTGCAAAGCAAAAGATAAGCATTTCAACTCGATAATAATTTCTTAACTCATTATCATTTGAACTTGAGAAATCATAAAAATCTTTTGTATATAAATTATGAAAGTTGGCTACAGATTATTTGGTAAGCTCCAATAAACTCTAGGAATTATTTGGTCAGGTATAATAATTTGAAATTTGAAATCCAAGAGAAGAAGAGAAGAAGAGAAAAGGATCAAGAGAAGTCTCCATTTTGCAACAACATGAAATTAAAAATATAATTTCATTTATCAAATGGAGGAGACAAATGAAATGCACAAAAAAGGATAAGTATTTTGACTTTGTAATAATATCTCAATGCATTATCATTTGAACATGAGAATTCATAAAAATTTATGTAAATAAGCTATGAGAGTTGGCAAAAAATTGTATGAATGTTAGTATGAATGTTAGTATGAATGTTAGTATGAGAGTTGGATCAAACTCAAATTATAAACCTTCAAGAATAGAAAAAAAGATATACGATAAAAGTTAGTATGAATGTTATATTGATATAACTGAAAAAAGAAAATGATTACCAAGATATTCAGATGAAGCAGCTTGAAGTGAGAATGTACCACATGAGTTAGGAAATGAGAATAGAGAATCAAATTATAATTAGCTTTTTTGATAAAGAGAAAATAAGTTGATAAACTACCAAGTGATACTAAGGCATGCCCAAAGATGTGTTTATCAATATTACTTTGAAGAACAAATAAGTTTTAGAAGTAACAAATAAAACAAGATGATTTTAAAATTTTGGAGCTAATAATGCCGCATCTTTCCCAAAAATCAAGACTCTCACTGAGAATTTCCTAAAAGTCATAGCTTCCACTATGAAGTTTTCCATAGCTACCCAAAAATCAACACCATGACACGTGACAAATATATGACTCTAATGGAAGTACGAGCCCGACACTTATCCCTAGCTATGAATGAAGAAAACAAATAAATAAAAGAGCGAATAGAAATTACCTATGATTATGGAGAGAAAGATGAATCAGAATGAAGCTAAAGATAGATTTTTGATGAATATTCCATTTTCATAATAT